>PVJI01000480.1:158754-260037 GCA_004026765.1 Micronycteris hirsuta | reverse complement strand
TACCTACCATTTATGCTACTTATTCTCTGCACCTTTTCCCCCTCTCTCCCCCTACCACTCCCCTGTTGATATCCCTCCATGCCTTATATAAATCCCTTTAACATTTCATATAATAAAGGCTGGGTGATGATGAACTCCTTGAACTTGACCTTATCTGAGAAGCACTTTATCTGCCCTTCCATTCTAAATGATAGCTTTGTTGGATAGAATATTCTTGGTTGTAGGTCCTTGCCTTTCATGACTTGGAATACTTCTCTCCAACCCCTTCTTGCCTGCAAAGTCTCTTTTGAGAAATCAACTGACAGTCTTATGAGAATTCCTTTGTAGGTAACTGTCTCCTTTTCTCTTGCTGCTTCTAAGATTCTCTCCTTATTTTTAATCTTGGGTAATGTAATTATGATGTGTCTTGGTGTGTTCCTCTTTGGATCCAACTTCTTTGGGACTCTGAGCTTCCTGGACTTCCTGAAAATCTATTTCCTGCACCAGCTTGGAGAAGTTCTCCTTCATTATTTGTTCAAATAAGTTTTCAATCCCTTGGTCTTCCTCTTCTCCTTCTGGCACCCCTATGACCCAGATGTTGGGACGTTCAAAGATGTCCTGGAGGTTCCTAAGCCTCTCCTCAGTTTTTTGAATTCTTGTTTCTTCATTCTTTTCTGGTTGGATGGTTTTTTCTTTCTGCTGGTCCATTCTGTTGATTTGAGTCCCAGTTTTCTTCTCTATCAGTTCCCTGCAGATTTCCCGTCATTTCCTTTAAATTATCCTTCATTTGTTTAAGTAATTGCGACCATCTTTCTTTGAATCCTGTGAGCATCCTGATTACCAGTGCTTTGAACTGTGCATCTGATAGGTTGGCTATCCCTTTGTCACTTAGTTGAGTTTTTTCTGGAGCTTTGATGTGTTCTTTCATTTGGGCCATTTTTTTTTTCTCAGTGTGCCCGTTACTTTAAGGGGCGGAGCCTTAGGTGTTCACCAGGCAGGGTAACCCATGTCATTGTGTTGTGACGCAGCCTGTGGGGGCGGGGTCTGAGAGAACAATGGCGCTTGCTCTGTTCTCTGCACTTCCCCAGCTACCCACCAGCAAGCTGGGCCCTTCTTTGCTGGCTCCGGGGTGAGTGGACAGGCCTGCACAGTTCCAAGTCCCTGTGGTTCTCCCCAGCGAACTCTCCTGTGAGGCCGGGAGTTCCTCCCACTGCCGCCTCAACCCCCACAGGTGTATTCAATGGGTGGTTTGAGGCTTTATTTCCCTGCGTTGGTGGGCCGCGTGGTCTGTTCCGCTCACCAGCTTTTCCTCCCGGTTTATCTGCATGCGAATGAGGGACCGCCCGGTCCACCAGTCTCAGCCCCGGTTTCGCCGAGTGTGCCTGCCTCGGTTTGGCCAGGCGCGCCCGCCGTGGGCCTCTCTGGGAAGCTGGAGCGTTGCCGGCACCACTCCACAAACCGTGTCTTGCCGAGTGCTCTCCACCCGGCTCCGCCCCGGTCTGGATGAACGTGTCTTCTTTAACTCCGTGATTGTCAGACTTCCACTCAGTTCAGTTTTCTGTCAGATCTGGCTGTTTTTGTTTTTTAAATTGTTGCTTTTCCTCTTTTGGATGTGCAAGGGGGCAGTGTGTCTACCTACGCCTCCATCTTGGCCGGAAGTGACAAATAAAACTTTTCATTTTTTAATATGCTGCTAGAAGGAAGAAGGATGTTGCTAAATTCAATTTCAATATAAGAAGCAGCATGAATAAAAACTAATAAAAATAGCTAACCTGCACTGTCGATTTACTGCATACTACACACTACCTTACACTCTTTAATTTCACCTTCAAAACAAACCTCTGGGGCACCTGCTACTGATTTTTTCATTCCATAAGTAAGAAAAAAATTTAGTGGGGTTAAATAACGTTCAGCGTGAGAATAAGTAGCTAGAGTCTAGATTTGAAGTCATTTTGTTATTCTAAATTCCAGAATCTCAAAAACTATATACTACCCTGAGTGTACATATTTTGTTTTCACTGCAGTGTTGTATTACAAAAAATTCTCTTTCTTACAGGTACACTGTAGCAAAGGCAGAGATGTGAACTGCTGGGGTTATAAAATTTGGGTAATCGTGAATTAGGCTCTTTAAAATATATAGATTATCTTGAGCAACTTTATAGAAACCAAACACATTGTTTATTAATATTCTCTTTAATGCATTCCCATCTCAGCTCCTTAGAGAGAACGTAGTTTGAATACCCCAATAACTCAGTTTTCTGTTTAAATTTTCTCTGTCAGCTATAGACCTTGGGAAGTAAGTTTGTGTAATTTAATTAGTGAGCAGCCTTAGTGCATGGAGTGACATGACTGATCTGTACTGTCATTGAGAGACCCGGTACCTAGCGTAGATTGCTGACCCTCAAAGAGAGCGCTCATGCCAACAGGACAGCCGATACAGGCTGCCTCCCTGCTGCCGGCAGATGAAAAGTCATGTGTGTTAAGCTGTCTTCTTACATCTAATTTTTAAATAGAATGTAAAGGGCAGAAAGTCCACAGATAGTACTTCCTTGAACAGAATAACCTGTGGCGTCTCGAGGAGTCCCATAGGGAAAGTCTGACAGTAATTTGGGGTGCAGATGCACTGAGATGAGGAGCCCATCAGTGAGTGACTGATGGAAGGAAACTCAGACGCTGCCTCGAGCTAAGGCGTGCTGACACCTTTCACTTAAAACACAGTGATTAATTCTCACAGTAGTGGCTCTATATTTCTGAAAGGTCCATTTTGTCATTCACTACCTGTAACTGGTGGCCCCCGTCTAGTTGTTTGTTTGTTTGTTTGTTTGTTTGTTGGAAAGCTCCAGGAGAAGGTAAAATGTAGCTTATTTTCTGATCTTTTGAAGTAAAGCAAGAGCATGGGGAAGTCATTGATCCCACTCAGAATTTAAACTATAAAGAAATTTAATTCCACCTAAATCCTGATGGAGTTGTCAGAATTCAGCATTATCCAGGGCTAGAAGTCTATTTCCCCTCAACCGGGTAATGAAAACATTCCAGACAAGAGAGGTTGAGCAGCTAATACGACCAAAAGGCTTAATGATCCCAAAGTATCAACAATAATATTTTGCCTCCATGGAACCCTTCTCAGCCAAGCAGTGCCTGGCTAAAGGTAGTCAGAGATATGAGAGCCCTTACATGTTCTTGAGATGCACAGACTAGCATTTCGGAGGGGGGGCAAGTTGCCAGTGGGAGTGGGGTGTCAGAGCAGAGTGGGATGGAGAATGCCACAGAAGAGACAGTGACTACCCAGCTCTCCTGCCCTGTTCTTCGCAGCTCCCCAAGCCAGCACCTCGCCACCCTCACAAAACCTTATCATCTGGTTCCGTGAAAGTCTCATACCCTCACACCCGACTTACAGTCATCTTCCGTAACAAGGTAGGGACTGACAATTTTGCACTCAAATTCCTATACTGCACCTCTCCCCAAGGTGACTGACTGGAGTAATTCCAAAGGGGTGGGTCTGCAATAGGGAGAACTAGAGCTAAGTAGCAGTGAGCCCAGTGGGATAGAAAGGACACAGATCCAGAGCATAAAAAATGGGAAGTGGGACCCACTTAGGATTTGACCACAAGACACTCAATCTACCTCCTTGAGCCTCAATTTCATCGTCAGCAAAACAAGGAGGATAAGGGATGGCCTCCACGTCTCTTCTAATTCTAGCAACTGTAGACCCTGAGAGGACTGTGGCCTCTGCCCGTCACCGGTGAGCCCAGAGCCAGCCCTGCCTGCGGGACGTATAATGTAGAGACGGGATATGACTAGCTCACCAGCCCGGGTGAGTCAGCCTGGAGGTTAGGAGAAGCCGGCTGTCCGGAACTCAGCCCACACTCGGCAGGGAAGTGTGGGTGGCGAAGAACACTCTCTCACACCAAAATCTCTCACCACAGCTGCCTGCGTTCCACCTTCCTCGCCACCCCCGGAGATGAAGGGAATAGTTGAAAAACAGTCAGAAGGCAAAGGTGGTGATTAAGCCCTGTTATTACAAAGGGGAGACTACTACTCCCCACAGGCTTTACCTGGGCCTCAGTTTCCATTTTTAAGTCTCTTGACTGAGGATGCCCTCTCTTTTGCCCAGAGTCAAATGATTGACTCTGAAAGGAAAAAAGTAATATTTTTATTTTTTTTAAAGTCAACCTTATCCATCATACATTATAAATTGTCTGTGTAACTGAACACTTGTGTTCAGAGTCAGCAAACCTCTTTGCCCACACACCTGGTTTTAAACTTGAGTTTATGAGTAAAAAGTTTAATTATGTGCCTGTTTGTAAGAGTGAAAAGTTTATGGCAGTGGGCGAGTATGTTTTGCAATTCTTGTTTGTAATAGAAGCCGCAGTTAAGTATTTAAAGCAAATGTGACAGGCTGACAAGCTTTCCTTCCTGTGGTTGAAATGATAGGAAGTGATTTATAAACCGTCGTCAGAGTTAGCGAAGGAATATTGGCTTCTATCTCATTCAGCTGGCATGGTTTTAAACTCTTGGCAAACTAAAATTAAAAAATATAATCTTCATCTATTGTCAAAGAATAAGATTCATAACTCAAAAAACTTTTAAACTTAAATGGTGAGTTAAGTGTACGTAATCTTTCAAAATTTGGACTTTGTCCTGGCCAGGTGGCTCAGTTGGTTGGAGCGTCAGCCTGTTCACTGCAGGGTTGCAGGTTCAATCCCCAGTCAGGGCACATACCTCGGTGGCGGGTTCAATCCCCAGTTGGGGTATGTACAGGAGACAACTGATATATGTTTCTCTCTCACATCAATGTCTCTCTCTCTCTTTCTCTCTCTCTCTGTCCCTCTCCCTCCTTCCTCCTCTGAAATTAATGAGCATATCCTCAGGTGAGGATATTTTTTTTAAATGTGGACTTACATGTATAATAAATAGGTATCTTAGTCATGTATTGGCGGTTTATAACTTAAATCTTTGGGGCATTAGCTAATTCCTGGAGAGATCAAGGAGAGTTTGACAATAAGAAGCCAATGTTATTTTACTCACCTCTGAAAATCAGGTGTGGTCTACACCTGCCATGTAATAGTTGCCATGAAAAATTCAATAAAATTAAAATCCTTATTGCTTTCTGGTGGTCAAACCTCGTTTCCAACAATTGATTAATTCAGATAAAGTGACCACCTTTTTTATTTTGGCCCAGTCTCCATCCCCCCACAGAAATCCCTGACACGTGTTCTATTAAAGAGTTCTGTGGCAAACCACTAAGTCAAGGGAATTTGTGTCTTACACAGCAGAGATTCTCTAATACTTGTTCATTTATTGTCCCACAATTTTACTTCATACCACTCACATTGACCAAGGCTTATTGTCTTGGCCCTAAAATAGAGTAACGTATTTGAATATCATTAGAAGTAAGTGGATAAAAATGTCAGTGTATTAACATCATCATATTAATAAAACTGCATTGTTAAACTTATTTGAAACATAAGACATATAATAAGCTTTCAAACGACAGTGGCCAAATAGGCACCACCCCTAAGAATTAAGGAATGTTCAAAAATCTCATAGAAGGGTGAGTGCATTATAATATGACACCACCATGTAATATTACAGAGCCATTAAAAATGAATTGGAGTTATGCCCATTGACTGGGAAGACTTTCCAGGAGGTGTAGAAAGTACAGGAAATAAAATGCAGAGAAACGTTCATAGTACGATCCCATCACACACATGTACACACAGAATCATTTGTAAATGTATTATTTACACATGTATGTGACTAAACGTTTGTATGAAGGTATGTAAGGGTCAAATATATACTTGTGTGCATATTCATTATATTTCTGCATGGCCACATAGAAAGCACTAAACTACTAAAGTATACATACCAGGTTGCTAACACTTCACACAGGAAGGTAGAAGGTAGGGCAATACAAAAAGAGGGAAAAAGGGAAAGGGAAAAGGAAAAAAAACTGAACCAAAAAAGTATGATTCTATTTGTGTAAAATTATTTGTGTGCGTGTGTGTGTGTGTGTGCTAAGGAACTTGAGAAAAACACAGTTATGTCTACAGACATCTAGGGGAGGCTTTGGAATAGTAAGAGTTAAGTTGCAGAGTACTGTGTCTAGTCTGATTCTCTTTGGGTTTTTTTTTTTTACTTTTAAAAATAGCTTTATTTTTTCTTTGTATGAAATGGGCACTTTCTCATCACAAAATACATTAAAAATAGAAAAGCAAAAGGAAAAAGTCAAGATTATTTATAATTCTAATCACCTGCGCGACCACCGTCAAGTTCTGGTAGCATGTCTTCCAGGTCTGTTAATAAGGAAATGTGATCACGTGTACCATGCTCTGGCCTTCCTTTATTGGGTCAAAAGAAATCAGTAAGAACACCTGGTCAGGCGTGCCCTCCTCGCTGCAGCCCTCAGTCTCTAGCACATCCCTCCAGGCCCTTAGTTGATTGGTCCTCTTTGGCTTCTTTCTCACCTGCTGGCCTGAATCCCAGCTCCTTCTGGGTCTCTGGCCCCACCCCCAACACCAGGAGCTCCAGGGAAATTCTAGGCCCTGCCCAGGCCCCTCCACAAGACCAACTCAAGCTAATGAAATCCTGCCCCACTCTGTGTTTCCTAGTTTACTTCCATGTGGGTGTCCCCAAGTTCACGAGGCAGCAGCCTAGACAATCTCCTCTCAGAGCTGCAAAGATAAAGTTGGAGCAAAAGCCCCACATCTCTTCAACTTAGGGACACCCCTTCTTCCTCTGAACTCTCTCCCAGAAAGATGTAATCAAGATGATGTGGGGAAAGGGGAACCCTTGTGCATTGTTTCTAGAAACATCATAGTCTGGTACAGCAACTATGGAGAACAATATGGAGATTCCTCAAAAAATTAAAAATAGAACTTCCATGATCCAACTATCCCATTTCCAGGTATATATCCAAAAGAAGTTAAATCACTGACCTGAAGTTATATTTGCATCCCAGTGTTTATTGTAGCATTGCTTGCAATAGTCAAGATATGCAAATGACTTAAGTATTCATTGACGGATGAGTGAATAAAGAAAATGTGCTATATATGTACAATGGGATACTATACAATCTTAAAGAAAAGAAAGGAACCTGATATTTACAACATGGATACACCTAAAACACATGCTAAGTGAAATAAACCAGACACAGAAAGAAAATACTGCATATCTCACTTATATGTGAAATCTGAAACAGTCAGAGAGTAGAATGGTGGCTGCCGGGAGTGGGGAGGAGGGAGAAACAGGAAGTGTTGATCAAGGGGAGCAAAGGTCCAGTTGTATAAGATGCCTAAGTTCTGGGAAGCTGATGTGCCACACTACACAACTGCAGTTAAAGGTACTATATTGTACGCTCGAAATTTGCTCAGAGGGTAAATCTTATGTGTTCTCACCAAAGAAAGAAAGAAAGAGGAGAGAGAAAGAAATTATGCTAGGTGATGGATTTGTTAATTACCTTGATTGTGATAATCATTTCATAATGCATGCATATATCAAATAATCTAGTGAATGCCTTAAGTACATGCAATGTTTTATTTAAATGTATTGGGAGTAACGCTGGTTAATAACAATATATAATTTTCAGGTGCACAAGATTATAATTTGACATCTGTACTCTATTGCATACTCACCTTCCAAAGTTTCGTTTCCTTCCCTTAACATGTATCTGACCCCTTTATCCATTTCCCCTCCCTCTATCTACCCTGTCTCCTCTGGTACCCATTCTGTCATCTGCATCTCTGAGTTTGTTGTTGTTTGTTTTGTTAGCTCATTAGTTACTTTTCGTTTTGTATTCCACCTATGAATGAAAGCATATGGTTTTTGTCCTTTTCTGTCTGACTTATTTTACTTAGCATAATATATATAATTTTTAATTGTCAATTATTCCTCAATAAGGTTGGAGGAAGGAAAAGACGACACTCTTATTTCTTCCTTCTCTGAGCCTGTCTCTCCCTCTTCTTCCCACAGAGACTCGGGAACAGAAGGGCTGGGTTTCAGACCTTGACAATGTGGGATCTTCTCAGCAAAACCTGGCTCTCACGCCTATTGTCTGGCAGCAAGAGTCTATTTGGAATGTCAGAGGCTGAGTATTGATTTTTAAATTTCCCTTGACATTTCTGTTGTAATGTCAACAAGAATCCCCATTACTTACCTCGGTGCACACCCACAAGGCAAACAGATACCTCAGGGTCATCTTCGATAAGGTAACTTATCCAAAAGTTCAGGAGAGAAAGTACATCAATTTTTTTCTTAATATTACTTCCATTTCACAAAGAAATAACCTTTCAGAAATCATCAATAGCCTTAATGTTCTCTAAATGTATTCTTGGTTGCATTATATTCTTGGTGGCATTGGTTACATTACAAAGTAAAAGCAAAGTAACTCTTCTGAGAGTGAAAACAGAAGGTATCTAACAGAGCAGATACAATCCTTAAAGACTAAGAGCACAGCTTAGATCTAAAAGGTGTAATCAAAGTAGGTTCATTGAATAAAATCTCTGGATAAAAAGTTGGATTTTGGGAGAACTTAGAAATCTTAGGTCCAACGTGGAGTGACTGGAAGGTGTTGGGGTTATCCAGCAATGCCAGGAACTAGGGCACAATTTCTTTTAACTAAACAGGCTCAAGTGGAGACAGCCAGGCCAATGACTTAACTGCCACCAGGGACAAAAAGAGCCACAGGACAGAGCAAACAGGGAAAAGACAGTGGTTGCATCCCCAGACCAGACCAGAGAAGGTTCCAAGTCAGAGCTTGACAACCAGAGACCCAAGCTGGGCAGTGAGTGGTAGATCTGAACTTGGGTAAAGCTGAGGTCAGAAAGCCAGCACAGGGCTGAGGCAGTGAGTGGTAGATCTGAACTTGGATAAAGCTGAGGTCAGAAAGCCATCCAGGTTAAACAGGGCGGCACAGATCAAAACAGCCCGCGGTTGGAACCCGCACAGAAAATTGATATGAGCAAAAGGCAGGTCTGCAGAGGACAGCAGAAAGTGGATCTTCCAAGGTGACTGTGGTCTGCCCTCTGCCTTGTTCAAGCGGTCTTCTGGTGGGACAGACAATGACTGGCAGGCAGGTATGACTCACCAGAGCAAGGCCAAGCCCTGGAGCTATTAGTGATTGCAGCAAATCTCTGCGGAAAGAACTAGAGAATTCATGGGAGGAGCACAGGAACAAGTGAGAACCTGCCTTTAGAATGAGGTGAGTACCTGACACCAGATATGCACTTTCTCTGCCAGAGTCTCCTACTGTATGGAACAGGGGCGAGAAAATTAAGAATACACCCTGGCCAAATAGCTCAGTTGTCCCGATACACCAAAGTTGCAGGTTGGATCCCCAGTCAGGGCACATCGATGAGGCAACCGATGAATGCATGAATGGGTGGAACAACAAACCTCTCTCTCTCAAAAATCAATCAGCTTTTTAAAGAAAATTATGAATAACATTTAGGGGTGCCTCCAAGCTACAGAAGTTTTACTTTCCGGGAATCAGAATCAAAGTTATAGCGAAGGGTATTTCTGCAATATGTGGAACCAGTTATGGTTAATCGAGAAAGATGAGAGAGAGGGGGACAGGGAAGGGAAAGGGAGGGAAGGCGAGGGAGAAGAGGGGAGGGGAGGGGTGAGAGAGGAGGGGGGGGAAGAACAGAAAGACAGAGACAGAGACGAGAGCAGGCGCTGGCTACAATGTAGGGTAGTGGAAATGGTAGAGTGACTTCTTAGATGCTAAAATTCTGAGTTAATGCCATTTCAGGAGGTCTCTGTTAAGTATAGAAAGAAGCACTCTACAGAACCAAACAGATGGTACTCAGAAATTCAAACACAATGAATACAGTGGCCATTCTAAAAACACCAATTCCGAGAAACAACTGGTGTATAGCCAACATTCTCAGCTGGAAACCATACACACACTTTATTTGAGGACACCTAAGGCCTCAGGGCAGGATATGATGAGTCCAACAAAAGCCCACGACTCTCCCTATAACTATTTCCAGAATACATCACCTCCAGACCATCCTCACCACCTGGGGCTGAAGCGAGCCCTCATCAGTTCTCACCTGAAGTACTAAAACAGCCTCCTCACCAGTCCTGCTGTGCCAAGTTCACTGTTCCACCCCCATCCCCAGAGGAAGGGCACTGTGTGCTTTTCATTAAGGCTCCAGGAGCCACTCTGACCCAGGGAAGTGAAAAATAGACATGCCAGGGCTGTTCTCTCCTTGGTGTGTCCTAAAACCCCGGTGGGTCCCACGGGGGTGCATCCACATCCAGGTACTAATGCCCACCAGCGAGAACAGAGAAGGGGGAGGTGCAGAGGTTTAGTAGAGAACCTGCCATTCATGTGCACAACTGCCCCGGGGCTCATGTTTGGCCCCAGTCTGGTGGCCCCCGGGTGGGGTTCATTACAGTTATACCCTACCCTCCTTCACCATGAAAAAAGTTTATTCATGAATGCATCTCTTTCTTCTTTCCTCCATTCATGCATTTATCCATTCATTTAATAAATATTCAGCAAGCACCAAGTCTGATCCAGGCACTATTCCGGGAACCGGGCACAGAACAATGAACAAATATAGAAGGGACTAAGATTGCCCTTATCCTTTATGGCTGACAGCCATGACCCACACGTTTCTCAGAAGAGAGCATGGCTGAACACTTTAAACACAAGAATAGTGGGCCCAGAGAGACTATTGCAAAATTGGCTTGCGTCAAAGCCACCTGTCTACAGAATTATCTTGAGTGGGATCTCACGTGGATCTGGATATTCATGCTGACTCTTGCCTCTGCACCATAAACTTGCCCCTGGCTCTCCCTGGTCTAACACGGAGGTCCCCCGGGCAGTCCTGGGATGGGCCACGCTCACACTCTCCACCTCTCCAGGACAGGTCCTGGCGTTTCCTCGACCAGCACTCCCTTTTTATACACGAAGTATCAGCTGAGCATCACTAGCTTTCACAGCAGCTCTCCTGGCTCACTCGGCTCTCTCTGCCCATAAGACGGGAAAGAGTTTTGGATTTGGGCAGACCTGGGTGCCAGTCCAGTCACGTACTTACTAGCTGTGTGGCCTTAGACAAGTTGATTTACACCTCCGAGCCTCGGAAAAATGAGAGCTGTAATAATTGCCATTAACACATACATGGTATGCCCTGATCTAAGTTCTTCACGTGCATTACCTGACTCTCGGTTCGCAGCCACCCCTTGAGAGGCACATGCTTGTCATTGCCATTGCATAGTGTGGGGAGGAAGGAGCTCTCCTCTCCCCTCTGATGCTCTGGCTGGGCTGATTGCCAAGTAGACATGAGACAGATTAACAAGAGAAAATGACCGCATTTAATCTCATGTGTATGTTCGGGAAGCCCGCGTACATGAGAGGGTCAGAGATACGTGTACATGAGAAGTTCAGAGACAAAAAATTAAAACAAGGTTTATATGACCTTCTGAGCTAAGGACGAGGTAAGGCACCTTGGAGTTCCTGAGGGGATGAAGGTCATCGGCAGGACAGTAAGAAGAGCGGATGTTCAGTAATTAGATATTTGTCCTGCCCTATGGAGAGATCACAGAAAGTTATATCTGGTTATGAGTCTTATTAGGGTCAAAGCCCTCAATTTAGATTCTTTAAGGGAGAGGGAGAAGCTCCTCATGAGCCACAGAGTCTTAACTGTCTTCAGCTCAGAATATTTCACTTGCCAAAGTGAATCACACTCTTATGTGGATAAGTCACTGCCTGTATCTCTAGAAATGCTTTTTAAATGCATTTTGTTCATTTGACACCTCCTTATTTCATGTGTACTTCAAAAGAGACACCAACATCTTGGGGAAGGCCTGTTCTGAACCCCTCCAGCCGGCAAGGAAACTGAGGCACAGGAATGTAAGGAGCAGGGCCAGGAAAGGAACCCAGGCAGTCTCTCTCCAGAGCCCTGGCTCTCAGTGCTACTACTTTCCTGGCTTGTCAGCCAACGGTAAGCTCCGAGTAAAGGCCAGGCACCTGCCCACCAGCACACCTCGCCGTGGTGCACCGCCCTGCCCCTCCACCACTGCCCACCACGTCCACCAGCCTAGCCCGATGGACTGTCCAGGCCTGAGTCCCCCTTCAGGATTTGACACATACTCAGCTATAAGTCTGAGGAACATAAAATATTGAAAAACAAGCCTTTATTTTATCTCTCACACAGGGCTTGTTGCCTTGTTTGTGGGACATGAAAAATAAAGATTGCATTTTGCCTGCTGAGGGTAGTCTATTATATTAAGACAGGTCTTCAAAAGTAAGTAAAAATTATTGCTTTCATTATAAGTGTTCCCCTCCAGCTCTAAAACTCCATGATTCAATACACAGCCTTGTGAGTGATTGTCTGCAAGGGTGGTTTCCCACTATTTCCTCAGGTGAAAAGTTCAAGTCCAGGATCTCACAGTGCACTGACTGCTGGCCATTATCGTGAAGGATGGTCTTGCCCGCTAATGTTGGCACATTATGCCGCCGCGGTGGGTGATGACACGTGGCGCTGCCTGAATCATAAGAAGCAGTTCCACCGAGAAGAAACAACAAAACGAAAAGCAGCCGTCGTCGTCGCCAGCTGGGATCAACCTCTTTAGGGTCACGCTAAACTGTGGACTCTCGGAAAAGCCAAACTGTGGATTCTTGAATTTCCATTTGACAATCCTTGAAACGTCAATTGGGCTAGTGAAAGAATTTGGACCAGAGAGTCAGACAGACCTGGCCTCTGATTGAGGCTTTGCCCCTTTCCTGGTGTGTGATCTCGGGCCCGTTACCTCCCTCCTCCGAGCCTATTTCTTCATCTAGAGAATAGAGATAATGGAATTCACTTTGCTGGGTTGTCTGAAGATGAAAGGAAATACGGAAAACACTGCATAATAGTGTGTCTGGAACAGAGGAGACAATCCACAAATATTACTGACTTTATATTGAAAGTATAAAACCTATCATGGGGTCACTTTTTGGGGTCTCTGTTTTTTAGAACTTAACAGTATCCATAGGGGGTTTTATCTTAGACACATACAGGGTTATCATACCCAAAGTTTAGAAATTCTTCTCTCTGTTTTTCTATTAACCAGACTTTCCACACATCTTTAGTATAACTATAATTGTTACTCAGTCATGGCTCTTGAGACACTGCTGTTACGGAAGGACCTTCTGAATCATCAAAAAACAGATGGAATTACATTTTAAGAGGCACTTTTCAAATATAGTTTACCGTATGTTTGATACACATTTGCCGAAGAAGAGATACTCCACTTTTAGTTGAAGACATGGTGGAATATCTCCGCCTCCATTTCTTGTGAGTTTCTACTTACTCAAGGATGCCTGTAACAGGACTTAACGAAGTTGCCTCATTCATTCATCTGCTGAAGATTGGCAAATACAGGAAGCTTCAAAAAGTTGCTTAGCCATCAGGGCCATGCAAGAACTCGGGGGGCACACAGACCAAGAGTGTTAAAGGTGTAGACACCCACCTCGCTCTTCTCCCGCCCTGGGACCCCTTCTTTTGCTTCCCATTGGCTGAACCCAACCAGAAGCCAGACAGAGAGTCGCCATACGTCCAGCCTCCCAGAGGCGGAGAAGGGAGAAGAGCAGGCACAGAGCACAGAGAGGTGATCGGCTTCATACACTTACCCCATTACCCGGTGATGTACTATTACCATGGGGGGAAAGTCTGTTTTATTAACGGGCTGCAGTGTGAGGGCTTTAATTCTTCCCTGACATGAACGGAAAGTTTTTTTAAAAAAAGAAAGAATCACACTATTATGTGGCTTAGTTACTTCCCGTATCTCTAGAAATGTTTTTTAACTGTATTTTATTCAGTCGACACCTCATTTCACGTCGACTTGAAATGAGACACCAAAATTTCTGCCAGATTGCCACATAGGCACACCTGAAGACACCTCACGTTCTCTAAAATCACACACTAAAATCACAGAGCTTACGAGAAAAATAGGGTAGGGCAGAATATTTCAAACCTACGCAGCTTTGTAACCGGAGTCCTCAGACACACACAAAAAAAACAGTAATTGGTTCCTGGGGAGATGACTTGAACAGAGCAGACAGGCAGCTCAGCCTGGCTGGAAGCTGCCACTAGGCTATTTAAAATGCCTAGAAACAGCAGGGTGAAAATGTTAGCTCCACTCTAGTCAGAGCAGAGCAGGGGCAGGGGAGGGGAAGGCAGCGCTGAGCTGGAGGGGCTTTGGTGGAGACAGGCCCAGGAGGCAGTAGAACGTGGCATAGCCCGGAGTCACACACAGCCGGCCTGTGCCTCTCAAGGGCACAGCCCCAGACTCAGGCACTCATTTCAATTCTCTCAAAATGCAGCCCAAAAGCTCTTGCTACTTGGGTAGCAGCTGAGTTGAAGACTTCCCCTACCTAGTGAAGGTTATATTTCCACTCCCATGATCAGTCCCGGAGTCCCGTGGGCCCAAATGACTCGCACGTTGTTATATAGGCATTGTCTTTACTCACCAGAGCCCTAAGGCAAAGCTTACCTGTTTCAGGGGTCGCAGGGATGAGAGGACAAGGGAAACAAAGCAGGAAAGGAGTGAACAAATTTAAGGTTGTGACCACGATGGCCACAGCTTCACAAAGACACATCTCCAGGAAGGTCATCAGGAACCACAGCATCTCAGGAAAGATTGGGAGGTGGGGGGAGAGCAGGTAGTTTTTCTATCAGCTTCTCTTTGTCCGCTGTCCCTCACTGGTAAAGTGGAATTGCCCCACCTTACACATTGCATCACACCTGCCACCCCCAGCCCAGGGAGTGGCAGGGTGCTGTTGGGCAGACTGGGCACTGCAGCTGCCCCAAACCTGACCATCACACCCAGCAGAGACTGAGACAACTAGCTGAAAAACAGGTAGCCCCCCAAGCCATCACAGGAAGAAGGGGTTGGGGGTGGGGCAAGAGTAGAGGCATGAGCATGTTTGGAAATGTGCAAAAATTGGGTTCAGTATTGACATTTTTCTCTTATTAACAAATTCCATGTGAGCTCATTTGTGCCCTAGAAGGCCACATTACAGCCAAACAGACTATCAGCAAGGACATGAACCTGTCTTCCAGAAGCTATGTTCTTATCATTGAGAGACCCACGGAGACTGCGAATACTTATTCTCACCTGACTCCCCTTAACAACCTTCTACACACACACACACACACACACACACACTCACTCACTCACACACACCTATGCGCCAGTGGATATTGGAATGATTTTAATGCAATCTTTTCATATCGCTCCCTGCTGGGAAGCCTCGGTGCTTCTGTAGGTCTTTGCGGTGGGTTAAATCCATTCTCCATAATGTGGCACACGGGTCAGCCTTTCAGAGATGGTCCTTTCCAAGGACATCTTGTCCAAATCAGACAGCTCTCCATCGTCGGCTCCCCACCTCTCTGCTATCTACACCCCCCGGTCTCTCTCCAACACCTCCTTCCACTGTGAGGACAGGGGATGATGGCTGAGGCTGGATGAAAAGTGAAAGCGGTGATCATTATCTCTCCAGGATAATCATCTATGAATTAACTGGACAAACAGCATGTGATTTCGTGAAAGTTATACAGCCTGACAGTTTCCTGTGATCCACGTAGAATGTCACATTCCTGAAAATGTTTCATCAAGTACTTCAACTTCAGAAAATTGTTTATCAAGTCCTATCATATTTCCATGCCTTGCTGCCCTCAGACATGTACTCATCAAGTTTTCCAGAATGACGGGACTAAAGATGCCTCATTATTTCCTGGAGTTGAAAAAGAAATTGTACGCCTACGAATATGCAAGGGGAAGGAAGAGTGGCTGTGTTGGATGCCTTTGCTTATGATCCCCTTTCTCTTTGTGTCTTTCTCAGAGGGTGCTTTTGCATAAGTGTTGACAGTATTATAAGCGTTCCTGGTGTTTTACACCTGACCAGTTGTGGGCGGAATCCCGTGCAGGGGACCCTCTCTATACCCTGAGTTGGTGGCACCCATTATGCCCTCTCTGCTACTGTCCTTTGCTCAACTAGGCTTTTCATCAAGGAATGAAGCAAAACCAGCGGTAGGACCCCTCTCCGCGGACCTGCTTAGACATTACCGTGTGTGATTACGATTTGACACTGCCCGCTCCCATGCCTCACTTCCCATTCATTGGTACTGTGCTTTAGACAACAGAGCTCATAGGAAACATCCAACAAATCAAATGCATAAGTACCCAATAGGCTACTAATACCCATTTAGTTAATGAAGCCTGTTAATGACATTTGTATCATCAATTTAATCCCCAAATGAGCCAGCTGCTTACATAGACACCATTTTATAGACCAGCTTTTTACCCAATTGTGTTCCTCTAAACACTGGTCCAGCAAGATAGGAATATGTTTTACAGGAAGAAAAAGGGTTGGGGAGGTTTCCGTGAACAAATACACTTGGGATGAACAGGGTTCTAGAAATGTAAAAGGCATCTTCACCACAGGGCCGTTACGGCAGCATGATTCTGCCTCCAAAGGGGACTGAACCATGCAGTGTTCCCTTCCCCTTTTCTTGTTTTTTATTTACTTATTCATTTTTGCCAGAGTGATAATTACTTTTATGGGTCAGCTTGGAGGGTGTTTGGGGCTGAGGTTCACATGTAAACTTTGAGTAAAGCAGATTGCCCTCCATAATGTAGATGGGTCTCATCCAATCAGGTGAAGACCCAAATTGAACAAGAAGGAACCTTCCAGCAGAATGCCTCAGACTTCACCTGCGTGAATGTCTGTCCTTAGTCTCCAACCCGCCTGCCTTCAGACCGAGAGAATGCTGACTAACACAGAATTGGGTGCCAGAAGAGGGTGACAAGCCAATCCCCTTGGTGGCCGAGTAATTGCATTGGACTGCTTCCATCATAGAAGGGGCAGCATTTTGTTCTTCCTGAATAGGCACTTAGTCTAGGCATGGATTTTCCTCCCCTGCCTGCAGTGCTTCTGCCATAACGACCATCCACGAGCTTACAGAATGCCTCGTCCACCATCATGATAGACAGAGAATTACTTGTGATCAAGGAGCTTACTTCACAGCAAATGAATACAGCAATGGGCCTATGCTCATGGACTTACTGGCCTTGCCATATTCCCCACCAGCCAGAAGCAGCTGGCTTAATGCCCTGTGGAAGACTCAGTTACAGTACTAACTAGGCAGCAGTTCCTTGCAGGGCTAGGGCAAGATTCTCCAGAAGGTTGTATATGCTCTGTGTCAGTGTCCAGCATGGGCTGTTTCTCCAATAGCCAGGAATCAATGGGTGGGCATGGGAGTGGCACCACTCACTGCTACCCCTAATGATCCACTAGCAAAATGTGTGTTTCCTGTCCCCATGCATGACCTTATACTCCAGGTCTGACGGCCTAGACACCTTAGTTCCAAAGGGATGAATGCTTCCACCAGGAGACGCAACAGTGATTCCACTGAAGTAGAAATTAAGATGGCCACCCAGCCCCTTTAGGCTCCTCATGCCTCTGAATGGACAGGAAAAAAAGGGGGTTACTGTGCCGGCTGGGGTGATTGATCCTGACTGCCAAAGGGAAGTCGGATCGCTGCTCCACAATGGCGCCAAGGAGGAGTATGTCTGGAACATGGGAGGTCCCTTAGGGCATCTCTTACTAGTACTAGTAACTGATATAAAATTACAACCATCCAATCCAGGCAGGGCTATTAATGGTCCATAGCCTTCAGGATGAGATTAACGCTTAAATTCATAATTGAACAGAGCAGATTTGTCTCCATAATGTGGGTGGGCCTCATCTAGGCGTTTGCAGTCC
This sequence comes from Micronycteris hirsuta, assembly GCA_004026765.1. Lineage (NCBI taxonomy): Eukaryota > Metazoa > Chordata > Mammalia > Chiroptera > Phyllostomidae > Micronycteris > Micronycteris hirsuta. Next base: position 242,297 of record PVJI01000480.1, on the reverse strand, counting down.
TGAGTAGAACAAAAAGACCAACCTTCACCGAGCAAGAGGGATGTTCCAGCGCGGCCTCAGACCGCGTTTGCACTGTCAGCTCTCCTGCGCCTCCACACTGCAGATTTTGGACATGTCGGCTCCCGTAATCACATGAGCCACGTCTTTATAATAAATCTATTTCTATTTATACAGACCTACCATCAGTTCTGTTTCTCTGGAGAGCCCTGACTAACACAGTCAGGAAAATCCCTTTTTTGTGGAACAACTATTAATATTTTGTGAGACGCTAGAGTTCCAAGGAGAATCATTGATCAGGGGAAATGCCCCCATAGGCCATAGCCTTCCAGAAGATCTGCTGTTTCACAAATGCAGAATATTGATAAGGAAGGGATCTGGAAAAAAATAGTGAAGAAATCTAGAGCAATTACCACTATTAGTTGGCAAGCATTCCTGTTCATGGGATCATGCACAGGTTAATTTTATATAACTAAATAGCCGTTTACTCATATACCTCTAAAAAAGATACTGTAACCCAAATATAAATATGATCTCAGGGATCTTTAAATGACTCTTTTGCATCTGACACACCTGTATTCCATTACACACACGTCACAGTTTTTATCTGAGCATTAATTTGCAGGAGTGGCAATAGCACCGTCTGTGATGCGGTGGATGCTGACAGACAGTGCATTGCATTTCCAGATAGCTGGCGCACCCGTCTGCACTCCCGTCCCTAATGTGTTGATGAACAACTTGCAAAGGAATTTTAAGATGTTCTTCTGACCTGAGCAGCCAATTATCTCATCAGCAGGGCAAAACAGGCACCAGTTGGGCAACAATACTAAGATAAATGTGAATTCTTTGCTAAAATGCATGATAAAAGCATGAAGGGCTCTAGGCATTTCCATGATGCAGTTACCATTAACTTTATTACAATTTTAAGCACAAAAAAAAATAATCCTTTTATTTTTTTGCTATCATTGGAGGAAATTGTCCTTACCTTTTGAAATGGATTGTTTCAGCCACTGATATCTCAGGAAACTAAAATAATTATGTATGCCTAAAAGATTAGTTGAGGAAAGAAGAAAAAAATAAACATCGACTTATCAACTATTTTTAAACAAAAATACATCAGATCTAGAAAAGTCTATTTTGCTAGAACAAGTCCTTGTGGAGATTCTTGTTCTAATTGTACAATTGATATTCTCATAGACCATATGACTTTTCTCACTTTACATGTAAAACTGGAAAATTATCTCCTACAAAACAATTTCCAATATTTTAAATAAAAGGTACTGAAATTCTACAACATATTATTTTCAAGGAATAAAATGTTTATTACCCTGAAAAATTCTAACCACTAATAATCTTGCCTTTTGACATAATCCAACTGAGTTAAGAACATTAGCAATAGTTTGCATAAAACAAATCGTTTCCTAAATACAATCGATGAATTATTTTACATATGCATTTTAAACATATTATGTATTTATGATTCAGAAGTAAACTTGAACATGTTTAGAGAGGTACAGAGCATTATTTTCAATGACGGTAGCATTTTAGCCAGACTAGAATGGTTCGCAAAGCATAAATCTACATAAACCTTCAGATGACTTTCAAAGTTGGCAGTTTCAATGGATTCAACAGGCCAGTGGGTAGATAAGGCTGCAACCCATCAAAGATGAGCTTTGCAATCTAGAAGAAAGGGCTTGAGATGTAATACCCCCTTGGTGATTTTGCGAGACCCACCCTAAAACTAGTGACTTGCGCGTAAGTGAAAGAAAAAGACAAATGAGGAAATGTGGCCTTGAGCATTGTCCCCACAAAGCTCTTTCAGGTCAGATAGAAAGCATGGTCACACTTTCTCTAGGTCATTAGGCATCATATGATGCTCTTCAAATAACGGAGTGCCCTTGCCTCGCCAGTTCCAGCCAGAGTGATAACTCAGCGTTTCTAAAAGAGCACTGCAATATTAAGGTAGCAAATCCTTTCCTTTCTTAGTACGTCTGGATTTTATTAATACAGCAGCCAGTTACTAAAATAGTCACTGTGTATCATCTATGTGCATTTTACAATGGTGAAAATGGTCCTTGAACAAGAGTTTTAAATATTTTTCAAGTATTTTGAGTCTCCAGAAAGTGAAAATAACTATATAGTGAAAAAATGTATTATTTCAATTGAAAGTCTTTTATAGGAAAGTCAAGGGTTTAGAAAGTCCTTATGGTAAATAACTTTATTCTGATTTAAAAAAAAAAAAAAAGCCCACGAAGTTGAAAGAGGACCTGAAGAACGACTTTTCTTGTTAAACAGCTTCTATCTAAGAAACTTTCCAAAGCTTGACGAAAGGTCACTCGCCTGTCCATTTCTATTAACATCTGATTAAAATAATGCAAGAAAAATTAGATTCGGGAGAACGTTGTCCTAAAACCTCACGTCCTGGAGCACTTCCCTGACCAGCTGGTACTCAGGAGGCCAGCACCTTACAAGAAACCTCTTCCCTGACGCTGAGGACTGGCCAATGGCTCAAAGGGGACAGGGCTGACACAGAACACACAGACAGAATGATCACTAGGATGATGCCTGTCATGGAAAATAAGGCCTTTTTTTTTTTTACAGTTCTTGAAAATGAAGGTGATCATGCAGAGAAAGAAAGGAAAGATAAATGATTTTTACAAACTAGTTTATGACAGATGAGCAACTTTGTCACCTGTCACTGAGTGGAAATTTTTTATAAAGGATCTACATAGAAATAACAGCACCTAAAAACATCTTAGGTTTACTACTTAAATCAAATGTTTACATGACTTTTAGTTAAGGATATGTTTCCACATGTTATTTTATTTACTTCCCATCTTTGGAGGGTGGTATCACCTTTGTCTCTGCTCCACAGCTGAAGAGGCAGATACTGAGAGAAGAAAGTAACTTGTTCAAAATCAAGTTCAATCAACCTGAGGCTGAGGTAGAAACCCACACCCCCCAATTTCTGAGCCCATTCTAATATTTACCAGAGCTTGTAGATTGTTGGGTTGTTTTTATTTGTTTGTTTTTGGTTAATTCAGAATTTTTATTTTGACTTTTTGATAATTAAAAAAAATCAAAGACCATCTGTCAATCCATAAAACCCTGTTATTGACACTTGGAAATACGTCTGCTACAAGATAGGGATTTGAATGTAATTTAGTGGCTGAAGAAACAAAGGATTTAGAAATTATATCTGTTCATACTTTTAAATATGCAAAAAAACCACATTACTTTCAAAAGAACGTCTAGAACTCGACAGAACCATAAGACACATATGGAATACCCAACAGACTCTGTCACGTACAGAACTGTTTTGTTAGGGTGCCCCAGAATGCCATAAGCTTGCACTGCCAGACATCGCCAGGTCATGGGCTTAGAACAGTTTCCTATGGCACCTATTCTGAAGGCCGGTAGAGTCAGCCTAGCTTTTAGAGATGAGAATGTTCAGCAGTAACTACAACTGAGAAGAGAGAAGTTAGGGGAGGCATGACCTTTCCCAACTGTGCCCCAATCACCTGCAGCTCCTGGTTGTCATATCTAAAGTCAACTCATCCTTCAAACAGTAAAGCACCAGTGCTGACTGAACAGTCTGTACTGGCTGCATCCTGAACATGGGGTACAAACACGAATGGATATATAGCTGCAAGAGCATGATCGGTCCACATATGCCTTCCTCCTCTGCCCATCAAAACAAAGGAAAGCCCTTTTACACCGTTAAATTAGTTCAAAGGAAGAACACGCCAAGGATGAAACGACTGTTGCAAACAAAGATCCCTTTTGCATTTTAATTTATATAACGCGTTGGATACCTAATTACTGATCCCTTCAATACTTTAGTAACCAAAAAGCCATTTGCTTACTCTGTGTGTACTATATGCAGAAACTACAAAGATAAAAAGGTGGAGACCCTGCTTTCAAGGAGTCCATGGCCTGGAAAGGAAACCAGCCATGTGCAGGTCTGACCACAGTCCACACAGAAGCATGGAGACGTGGAGGGCTGTAGGGTAAGCCCAGACAGGGTGCCAAGGGTGGTCAGACAGAGGTCAGAGTAAGGGCAATCATTCCAGAAAGCGGAGCAGACAGACTGAACTGAGCAGATGAGATGAGCTGGGAGTCAGGAGCAAACCAGGGTTGCGCAGAGGGAAGGCTGGGAAGACAGAATGGGATCTGACTTGGGAAAGATTCTGTGGGGAGGGGAGAAATAATATCCCTCCCACCCTTCTAAATTCTTCTAGCTGGGCTAATAAGCTAACGCGAGACAGATGAACAGGGAAAAATGTCCAAATGTATTATGACATATACGCAGGGGTTCCATAAGAATATGGGACTCAAGACAGATCAGTAGGTGAGGTTTCTGTGCCATCTTGAGCTGAGGAGAAGGAGGGCAGAAGGGGGTGGTGTGGGTTTCAAAGGTCAGGAAGGCGATTTACATGGAGACAGAAAAGCAAATGTTTGGTAAATAAATGTTTGCTGGGCCGTCTTTCCCAACCAGACACAGAGAAGACTTTGATCCAAGGGGCTTTGCTAGGTTCCTCCCTCTCACGCACGGGTTCACAGTAAACTATAGTTATCCGTGATGGCATCTCCCTTCCCGGAGCAGGTCCTCTATCTAAATTCTTTTAGGCAGTTAGGGGGAAGTTCAAAGTTTCTTTCTGAGCCTTTTGTTTCTTAAAAATAACCAGCTTAACATGTCCCTAAAGGCATATTTTGGGGTGGCAAACTCGCTCCCCCTCAGTTTGGGGAGACGAACTCAGGGCGTTGACTTTATTCTCTACAGTTTACAAGGAGTAATGCTTCCCACTCAACGGAAGGAGCAGAGGACGCCCCCATCGTGGACAGGCCCGCCGGTGCCCCGCCTGGCTCCTTTGCGCGGGGCAGGAGGGAGAGTACAGGGGCTGTGGGGGCGACGGCGGGGGCCTCCCGGGAGCAGTGAAGGCCTGGGAAGGGGGTGCAGAGGCACTGAAAACGCCCAACAGGGATCTCTTAGCATAAACACTCTCCCATGCTATTTTGTGAAAACACAGAAAAGACAACAATAACATCCTGCCCACAACAGAGAGACAGCAAATGCAGGCCCACCAAACCGGGGCTTTTCTTTAGAGAAGGAGCTAGATACGGAGCGGAGCATGACTGTGTAAGGGACCAGCGCCCCAACCTCCCGCTGCTTTCCCTTCCCTCTGCGCCCTGCCGGCGGCAAGGTGCAAAACCGCTTCGGTCGTCCTGGCTTATCTACACTGCGGGCGCCTCTCAGGTGTGCACTGTACCAGACTAAAATAAACACCAACCCAGCCAAGCCGTCAGCCTCAGTATGTCAGTCCCCACTTACGCGTTTGACAAGCGTTGATTCAGTACTATCAGCCTCACATTGGGCTGACATGTGCTATGCTGGTTAGGAAAAGCCGTCCCTTCCCACATGGAGCTCGCAGATCCATGGGAGAGACAGACCTCAAACAACGATGACACAGATAAACATAGAATTGAAAACTGCAAGACATCACAAGCAAACACACAAGACTCTGTAATAGTATGCATCATAGGGCCCAGATGTGGCCTGGGGGCCCAGGGACAGTCTTTCCTGCGATTTTTTAGCTCATCTAACAGTTTCCACTAAGACTGGGCAAAAAGGGCCCTGGGGTGGGAGCTGCTGGGTCAGAAATAATTTTTAGGAGGCAAACTATTCCAGGCAATGAAAATAATATGCGCAAAGGCCCTGAGGCCAGAAGGAACATGCTGTGTTTGTGGTCTAGAAAGAAGGTCAAGGAGGTTTGAGGAGGAAAGTTGGCATAGAATAAGGCCCTGCAGACTCATATGGGTCCTGGTAAGCGTATGGCTATGTATCCCCAGAGCAGTGAGAGGTGGCTCCTTTTCTACTTTAAAATCTTGAAAGGATGGCCCCGGCTGGTGTGGCTCAGTGGATTGAGCACGGGCTGCGAACCAAAGGGTTGCCGCTTCGATTCCCAGTCAGGGCACATGCCTGGGTTGTGGGCCAGGTCCCCAGTGAGACCACATGAGAGGCAACCACATATTGATGTTTCTCTCCCTCCCTTCCTTTCTGTCTATAAATAAATAAATAAAATCTTAAAAAAAAATCTTGACAGGATGGAGATCTTTTGCTGACAACTGGGTATGCTCCCCCAGAAAATAATTTCTGTTTTATATCCATGTAAGTTTTAAAGGCAATAGAGTATAACAAGACAGAAGGCTCTATTAAAATAGTTGGGGTTTATGTCTACAGATATGTTCTAAGTGAGTCTGTGGGCTAGAACAAGAGGCAGGACAAAAGCAGGTTTACAATTGTGAGTATGCAAAATGCATAGTTCATTCCTGTATGTTATTTATTAATCACTGTATTGTTGCCCGTACAAACAAGTGTAAACCTACTTTTGCTGCTCCCTGTACATGTTACATGTCCATTAATATGCCAAGACTAAACTGTTAGTTCTTTCACTGGACCATTTGCTACTCATCAAGAGCCCACTGATTAGAATCCATTTCAGATACAGAAAGGTTTTCCCAGATGAAGGGATTTTTGCCAGCCATAGTGAATATCAGTACTGGATTGTCACGTTTGGAAAGGTGAATCTGTGTTGTGGCTGAGAGTATTGTCATTGGCTGCCTAATGATAGAAGACAGCAACAACTACAAAACGTCGGACTGTCTGTCCTCCCTCTGTGAAGGAAGACAGAAGACAGTGTGCATGTTGGCCACAGAGCAAGAGGTGGGGAGCCGCGGGCAGACGCCCTGACCCTCCTGACTGGAAGTGACTGAATTCATCAGAGGGAAGAGGCTGGCTCTGAGCTTTCCACAGGAGCAAACATTAGGGAAATCACCCACCAGCCAGAAGCCACTCCGTTCCTGAAGCCTCAAGGACCACTAGAGGAAATCCAAAAGAAAATGGGCCTGGAGGACCAAGACAAACAAACTCGCGAAAGAGGTGGGGTGAGTTAGGCGTCTTACTATTGAATTAAAGGACATTAAAGCCAGCATGTATCCCGCACAGTACTGGTGGGAGTGTCAATTGGCCCAAACTTTGGGAAAACCATTTTGACAATGTGTATCAATAGCCTTGAAAACATCCATACATTTTGAACACATAATTCTGTTACTGGAAATTTATCTTCATGGGATAATCAGAAATATACAATGCTCACAGTCTAGTTATTTATAGAGGTAAAATAGTTGGAAATATATCCAGTTATAGAAAATTGATAAAATAAATTGTAATAAATGCAGAAGATGAACTATCTGGTGGCCACTGAAAGCCATATTTTTAAATGATGATAAAGGGAAATATAATACATTAAGTTTTTAAAAAATTTTATAAAACTATCAGTACAATTTTAAACACACATTATATGATAGGACAAAATGGTGATAGTGATTATATCTGAATAGTTATTTGTTTCTATGCTTTATTTCTAAATTTTCTACAATGGGCATGAAAACTTTTTGAAAATAAGAGAAAATACAGAAAAATAAGAGAAAGTACAAGAAAATAATGAACCTCCACTCAGAATTAACTGCTCTTTTTACTTAAGATATTTAATGAAAAAATAGAATGCTCTAGATGACAGCTGAATCCACTTTGTTCCTAGTCCCAGACCCTCTCTTTCTGAGTATACATCCATCTGGTCTGGGTTTTTATTAATTTTTGTGTATTGTGCTTTCATTAACATCATATATTGTTGCTTTCTTTGTGCTTGAAAAGTTACGTAAATTTTACTATACAACACTTACTTATTTCACTAGCATTAGATTTTGAGTCTTCAGGTTGCTGTGTATTAAACCAATTTATTTATTTGAACTGCACTAGAAAAGTCATTAAATATACCATAATTCATTCATTCATTCCCTTATTGATACATATGTAGGTTGCTTCCAATTTTTACCTATTACCTATGATGCAAGGTGGAGCCTTCATAATCAGAAAAATGTCACTAAATGTAAGAGCTGGAGAAAAGATGAAGATACTGCTAATTCCAGTGGAAGGGTGCCTATGCTTCCCAGACCCATTGCCCTGGCGCACTCCAGAGGCCACCTGCCTCAGGATTCTTTCTAATGCTATAAAAATGCCCAGGGGTCCTTGACCAGGCACCCTCTGTCCTGCCCTGAACCTTTGCACCACGACCTTCAACGGCTTGGACACCCACAACGAGAGCAATGTCCCTGAGGTGCCTCTTCCCAGAAGTATCCAACATCTGAATAGTGTGCCAGGAACACGACAACTTTATCAACTTGTTTATCTTCAGAAAAACCTTTTCACCTTGTCTAATCCTCACCATGACACTAATACCATTGTTATTCTTTTTTTCCAGTTAGGAGAATGAGGCACAGAAAGGTGAAGTAACTTGCCCAATGTCACACAGCTAGTCAGATTTAGAAGTGGATTCAAACCCATGCAGTGCAATTCCAAAGTCTGCACTCTTATCCCCAGTCCTCTGTGGCCTCCCATAATTTTCCACTGGTCCCCTCCTTCTCATTTTCCCGTTTACAGCCTCACCTCTCCCCTGCTGCCAGGGAGAGGAGAAAGGCTGTCCTGCTTCCCTGGGCCTGGACTCTGCCTCCTCTCCCTGGTTGTCAACCACACTGGCTCCTACGTTCACACTGCTATGGCCTCTTAACCACCAATGCCCCCCATACCACACCAAACAAATCATTGTATTTATAATTCTGGTCTTGTCGTCATTTGTATATTTCTGGAGCCACTCAAATCCTGCCAACAGTTTGGAGACACCCCATGCCATCTGTCGGTGGGGTAAAGTAAATTTTCTGCACTAGTTCAGCTCATTGCTCCAGTCAAGTTGATAAATCGCATTACTCAAATATGTTGTTACGTGTACTGATTTTTTTTCATGTAAGGATGTCCAAACCTGTACAGACTAAGGTAAATGCTTTGGAGAATAACAGTTTTCAGTTTCTTTTTGCATTTGAAAGTAAAGAGGCAACACGAGGAAGTTTACATGGAGATGGGAGGATGACATTTGGGAATGGGCTATGGGAGAGTTAAGATTATGTGCTTTCTTGGGGAGTCTGAAAGGGGGCATTTCAAAGAAACAGTGGACAAAGTGGGCTTTGCTTAAGGCAAAGATAAAACTTTTACTAAAGAAGTTACATGCCTGGGTATGACTACCCACCATGGCCTGCCCAGTTAAGAATGTATGATCAGATCACCATTTGAAGTCACTTTCCACAAAACCTCCTCTTTTTTTTTATTTGTCCACGGATTATTCTGTCAGGTACTGAGAGATGTGTGTTATTCGTACCTACAACTATAATGTGGATTCTTATTTCTCCTTTTAGTTCTGCTAATACTTGCTTCATATGCTTTAAAGCCATGTTATCGGTGCATGCAATTTAGGATTGTTATGTGTTTCTGTTGAATAGCTTATTTTATCAGTAAGGGATGTTCCTCCTACTTTACGTAGAGTCTACCTGGTTTGATCCGAGTATCGCCACGGCAGCCCCCTGTCGGCTACAGTTTGTGGTATATTATTTTCCACTTGTTTACATTCTGCCTGTCTGTGTCTCTTTATTTGAAGTGTGTCTTTTCTGAACAATGTATAGTTATTTCTCTTCTGGCATGACAATCTTTGTCTTTCCATCACAGTGATGGGTGAATGTGTTAGTTTCCTAGGACTGCTGTGACAAATGACCACAGGCTGGGTGACTTAAAACAACAGAAAGGAACGCTCTCAAAGGTCTGGACACTAGACATACAAAACCACGGTGTCGGCAGGACCTTGGAAGGCTCCAGGAAAGACATGTTTCCTGCCTCTTCTACCTCCCGACGGTTGTGGCGGTTCTCGGCATTTCTTGGCTTGTGGCAGAATAACGTCAGCCTCTGCCTCCGCTGGCCTCCGCCTCACGTGGCCTTCTGCCCTGTTGTCTGTTCTATCTCTACGTGCAAATCTTCCTTTTTGCCACTGACAGCATTCATTGCGTTAAAGGCCCACCTGATTCAGTGGGGCCTTAATGTTTTCTTTCCAGTGCATTGAGATGGAATTGATACACAGCACTGTATCAGTGTAAGGTATGCCAAATGAGCTGACAACATATATTGTGAAATGATTAGCACAGGAAGTTTAGCTGACAGCCATCTCATAGAAACACAAACATAAAAAGAAAAAAAGGTTTTTTCCCCTTGCGATGAGAACTTTTAGGATCTACTCTCTTAGACCTCACCTTAGCTCGATTACATCTGAGAAGACCCTCTCTCCAAACAAGATCTCGTTCGCAGGTACCAGAAGGTAGGACTTGAGCATATCTTTTGGGAGGGGCACAATTCAACCCACTTAGCCCGTCTACATTTAACGTAATTACTGGCACAGTTGGAGGGCAGGAGGGGCGGCAAAGTGTGCCGACAACGCAGGGCCGAGCAGAGGGAGTGCCTTCCGGCTGGGCACTGTCCTCGGGTAGTACAGACTGCATAGTTCCGCGGTGGGGGCGAGTTGTCCACTAGAGCGAATCAAATCAGAATAAATGTGCTGTTGTCATTCCAGACTATTCAGAAAGTTATTGCCTTTCTGGTACTTTGTGAATTGGGTTTTGTACATTTTTTTTTATTCTAGAAGGTTCTCAGATGTGTCCTATTGCTACTATGTGTCACAACCTTTATTTGTCTTCTTGGCTGTCTCAAGTCTCTCTCCCTCCTATCACACCTCCATCATCACTCCAGGGCTGTTCATAGAAAGGACTGTTCAGCTCAAACCCCATTCTTCCAGCCAGACTCCTACAAAGCTATTTTATAAATACTAATGGTCTACAAAATGCAAAGTTTATGATCACTGTGGCTCTGTTAGCAAAGAAAAAAGGGAGTAAGTACTATCTACTGAGTTGGCAAACAGCAGTGTTGTCTGCAATAATCACATACAAAATAAAAGTCAGACACTTCAGTCTGGTTTTCAAAGTTCCCACAATCTAGGCCCATCCTGTCTTCCAACCTAACTCTCCACTGCTCATCACTAGGAGCCCTACTTCCCACCTGCCTCGGGTTATCGCCATGGAAGAAGCTCTGTGCTTTCACACTCACACTGTTCCATCTTTCAGGAATGTCCCTACACCTTCATTAGTAGAATCTCAAATCCTTTAGGTCCTCCTCTAGACCCCGTCCTGAGGGTTCAGTGAAAATGCCACATGTCCCAAGAAGCTGCCCTCCATGCCCTGATCAGGAGAACACCCTCCCGTGTCACCTCCTCTGTATCTCTCTCCAGTACGCCATCACTTTCTACCTCTTCTTAGATTTATGCACCTACATATCTTATGTCCTGTGTAGATTGTAGGCACCCCGAGGATAGAGATTTATCTGGCTTGTCACCACACTGACAAATCCCCAGTGCTGTCCTGGGAGGCAGACACTGAGAGTATTAGCTTGGTGTTTTCACTGGAGAGCCACTGTATTCCAAACCTACACACACGTTAATCCCACCCTCACCCACAAACCGATAAAGATACAATATAAATTTAGGGGTCAGTTCTCTCACAGTGAAAAATATTTCTGGATCATTCTCTCCGTTGTCATCCAGAAGTCCTTGTCTCCTAATAATTATGGAAATATTTATAAATGAGAAATAGCATTGGATCTGTTTCTTGACCATTTTTAATTTCAACATTATCTGGTTCAGAAAAAAAAGCAATTACAGAGCAGATGTAATAAATCCATTATGTGGCAGCATAGTCCCAGTTGTTCTGATCACATACAATCTTTCTGATGTTGCCCTAATACTTGTTACCTCATACAAGTGGCTTTTCAACTTTTCAGCTACTCAGCAATGAAGGGTAGTTTTACTACCAGGGTGGTGAATTCTGCTTCAAAGCGTGTCAGCCATTTACTGGGTGCAGTGGCTCATGACTCACCAAGGGGCCAATAAAAATGAAGTCCATCAGACACCAAGCCCTTTCTGGGGTCATGGTACATGCCTAATTGTGTCTTATATTTTGTGATCTACCATTGATGCAGGATATTCTTTTTGAACTTGTGAGTCCTGGATCCATTCTGTTAGGTAAGGCCGAGTGCTGTGAAGTGTGGGTGAGGATAAGGTTGCAATCACCTGTCTTTATCCTGCCGGTCATTGCAGTCACCAGCAACGACAGGAACACGACGAGAAAGAAATCCCGCCTGACGCCAGTCTTCTGAAGTAGAGAAACTGTAAGAATTCCATCATCTCATCTGACATTTCCATGTGGAAAACTGACCCATTTTTTATGACATCACGGGAGTTTCTTTTGTTGTGTTTATTTTGCTTTGGACTTTTGCTTTAAGGTAGAGTAACAGGCAAAATATGACACCCTCATTCTTTTCTTTAAATTGGGGTAACATTGTTAATAAAATTATATAAATTTCAGGTACGCAACTTTATAATTTGATATCTGTATTACCCATTTCACCCTCCCCCACCCTCCTTCCCTTCTGGTAACCACCACTCTGTTTTCCATATTTACAAGTTTGTTTTTGATTTGTTTTATTTGTTTATTATTTTTTTTGTTTTATATTCCACACAGCGGTGACATCATATAGTTTTCGTCCTTTTCTGTCTGACCTATTTCACTTAGCATAATATCATCAAGATCCTTCCCATTCTTTGATCTTCGCTCTGTGCACTTGTTCACCAGTACTCTGGGTATAGCCATTATTTAAGACTTGCTCTCGCCCGGCTGGTGTAGCTCAGTGGATTAGTGCGGGCTGGGAACCAAGCGATCCCGGTTCGATTCCCAGTCAGGGCACATGCCTGGGTTGCAGGCCAGGTCCCCAGTGAGGGCCATGTGAGAGGCAACCATACATTGCTGTTTCTCTCCCTCTCTTTCTCCTTCCCCACTCTCTAAAAATATCTAAAAAAAAAAAAAGACTTGCTCTCACTAGCCCTGTTTCCTCAACCAAACACCCCTGGGCATGCCTTGTTCCCCTCCCTCTACTCACTCCTAAATCACCCTTCTACCTGGATTCTAGCCGCCTCGCTCTCAGTCTTTAGAAATGTGTGCTCTGCAAGCACCTCACTTGAACAGAACCCTTTAAAAGACAAAGCCTGCAACCATTTTGTTCAAATCAAAGGGGTGTTCCCTTCCTGCACCTTTGGGAGTCTGAGGAAGGCCTGCTCGGAGTCAGCCAGGCCTGGTAGGAAAGAGGATATTTCTGAGAAGTAATTCTTATTGCAATCTCAAAATCACCACCCAAGGCACCTGCCTATCTGCTCTCAAATGGGGGCTCTGCTGTTGATTGCCTAATTGTCTCTAGTCATTCCCAGCTGTTGGGATCTCACAGAAGTCTTTCTTCTTTTAAGAGGATTCCAACTCAAAATAGTCTATTTTGCCGAGTAAGAATGTTTTAAAAAAATATGCCATTTATTATTGTCATTATTTTGCAAATAACAGAAAAGAATAAACATGGTGTCATCATGAAGGTGGCTCTTCATTGAACACATGTATTTTATGTTCATATTTCCCTCATACCAAAGACCGGAAAACCTTTGCTCCTGAGCTGGCGCTGGCCCATGGACCAGCACTTGGGAACCATTGCTCTGGATAGCATGTTTGGTGCTGGGGAGGAAAAAATTTTATCTGCCCTTCTAGGTTCTTCTGGCTGGTCTAATAATCACACTGATGTGAGACAGATTAGCAGGAGAAAAACAAACTGAAGTTGAATAACATGCATACCTCCCATAGACATGGGCGAGACCCAGGTAAACTGACTGACTTGATGAATGATCAGAGCCATCACCTTAAATACCACCTTCAGCTTAAGGTGATCACAGAGTCAGTGATGGGAGGTGATGGGAAAAGCACAGTAAACAAGCGTAATGCAGATTTAAGTCCTGCCTGTCTCTAGAAAAAGAATTTCTAGAGATAACACCCGCACAGAAGGAGATTTCCCTCCCAACTGTTGATGTCCTTTCACAAAGGGTAACTTCTACTTGATTTGCAGAGTTTCTCCCGTGTCTGCTGTTTCTGAAAAGTAGCCAGCCTAAAATAACCAATATTCCCAAAGAGGCAGATTTTGGAATGGCAAACTCTGCTCGCCTTCAGGCCGAAACTGTGATTAGCCACCTACACTTTGCAGGTTATGGTAAACATGAAGTTCACTGTGTGCGCATTTACTCACTCAGCCATTCCAAAGCGATTAAGAAAAACTTGGACTGAAGAGCCAGACACATCTTCATCCAATGCCCAGTTCTACCACCTGACAAAAGGGTCACCTTAGGTACACCCCTAAGCTTCTGTCGATAGATTGACAAAATGGAGAAACAGCAAAACTTCACTGAGTTATTATGAGAGTTAAACAGGATTACCAAAGGGAATGCATATTGATGAGGTAAGAATGTGAAACCTGCAGAGAGAGTTTCATAAGAGTTCATTGGAGCCAAACTGAAAATAAAACCAGGGACCAAGATCTCAAATGCTGTTTCTTATATGCATTTGGAATTAAGGAGGGAACTTAAGGAAGATTCCATGAAGGTGGGAGAAAGCAAGGCAGGGATTGGACTAGAGGGTAGTTAACAAGATTGTGTGCTCTTTTCAGGGTGGTTACTCTTCCCAGGGGTCAGAAAAAGAAATGTCAAAAGATTATTAACCTAGCTGCACAGAAACAATGAACAGGGCTTGCTTAAGGCAAAAGTCAACCTTTTACTTAAAAGGTTATATGCCACAGTCATGGCTACCCACCGTGACCTGCGCAGTTAGAATTTATGATCAGATCACCCTGTGAAGTTACTACTTTCAGTTGAATTTATTACAGCTCCCCTTCTTCACCCACAAATATCGTATAGTGGATAGAATAGTGGCCCCCCCAAACATACATCCAAACCTTAAACCTCAGAACCTGTAAATGAAAACTTTTTTTTTTTTTTTTTTGGAGAAAAGGATCTCTGCAAATATAATTAAGAATCACAAAATGAGATCATCTTGGATTTTGAGTGGTCCTTCAATCTAATCACAAATTCCTTATCAGAGAAAGGCAGAGACTGGGGTGAAAGTCTTGTGACAGCAAAAAAGAGAACTAGGCTTTTGATGCCCAAACCAGGGAATGCCCGAGCTCATCAGCAACTGGAAGACTCAAAGCAGGGTCCTCCCCTAGAAACTTCTGCCCACATAGCTCTGCCCACAGCTTGGTTTCGGACCTCAGGCCTGCAGAGCTGGGAGAATGTACATTCCTATTGTCTTAAGCCACCCAATTGGTGATAATTTGTCATGGCAGCCTAGGAACTAATTCACACTGAAAGTAAGAGTGTCATTTTGTGACCATCATCTAAAAACTGTATGGCACCTAAAACCTGTAAAACTTACCTACTCTAGATCCATTCGATTTTAGATTGAGGAACTTAGATTTGAAAATCAATGTTTAAAGTAGTACTAATTTTAGAAATATACTAGCAGAAAATAATATGTGTAAAGTAGGACAGTAGATTAGCTACTTTTTTCTTCAAAAAAGAAAATGCAAAATATTTTGCAGTCAACAGATAACATTCTTTAGGGATGAGGGCGACTTATGCTAGTCCTACAGTGTCCTAATTAGCTTTTCTTTAATGTGCATTAAGCATAAAAGAGGAAAAGAAAAAGAACAAACACAGAGAGCTTAAATTTCACCCACAAATCTGCTGTGTAGCCTGTAAACTCAGAAAAGCCTGCAAATTCCCCCACTACATTTTTGGTATAAACACTTTTTTATTTTGATTCTCTCTCTCTCTCTTTCTCACTCACACACACACACACACACACACATGCTAATGAGAACATCTTAAAGCAATCATGAGCTCAAAGATAAGTGGTAAAGGAGGGTTTTCTTAAATGCTCTATATTACCCTTCCTCTATCTTCATTTTGAATCATTCTCTCAGAAGATTTTGCAATAAGCTGTCACCCTCCAATGGAGCTGAGATAGGCTTCTTCCCTGGAGCACTGTCACTGTTTACCAGGGAGGTGAGGTACCAAGTCCAGGACTCACAGCTGGAAGTAGGAAGGGAAACGGGTGTCTCCAGGGTAGCCCAGCCAGGGAGCGGTGAGGCCCTGGGCTTGCCTGCATGGGACCCCTGGCTCTGTCACCGACTGCTGTGAGCCCCGGTAAAGTTACTAAGCCTTTCTAAATCTTGACTTCCTCATTCGTAAAGTGTGGATAATTATAGTACACATACGGTTTTGAGATGAATGAAATACATATTGCTAACCCTTATGGCCACTTCTGTCTTCACCTTAACTTATTCATGCATTTCACATAGCTGGTGAATTTCTTGATTCCTCCCATTTCTTTGAACTCCCTGAGCATCTGTCCCTTTCCTACCCATAAATATGGAAGTATCCTGCATCTCTTATCTTCTCACTCCCTTGATGGCTTTATCCAGGCCGTTGACTTAGCATCTTTTTGCTGATGTCACTCGATTCTAATCTCCAGCTTCCCCTCTAAGCTCCAGAAGAATTTACCCCTCAGCTCTTTCCCTGACATTTGTGTAATAAGCACTACAAAGTTGGCGTGTCCACACCTAAGTCTTGACTTTCATCTCCAGATCAGCTCCCCGTCCTCTGGTGCTGCCCACATCCATACATGGTATTGCAAGTTTGGGTTCAGGGCCAAACGTGCCTTCCCTCATGTCCTCATCCAAGCTCATCTGCAAATACTGCCATCATAACTTCAGACTATTTCCAGGATGCACTCATTCTCACCTGCTCCCATTTTAGCTCATGGCTTCAAACCATCGTTCTCTCCCTCCTGGACAAATGCAGTAGCCCCCTAACTGGCCTCCCAGCCTTTTCTCCACTAAACAATCAGAACAATTCGTTTAAAACCTATGTGGAAATCTCCCTGCACAGCGATCTCTCATGGCTTCCCCTTCCCACTTAGCCGCCCAGCCACCCCATGCACCTCATCCTCCAACATTCTTCGCTTGCTCCCTCTTTCAACATGCCAGGGCTTTCCCAAGCTCAAGGGAAACATGCACATGCCTACTGACCAGAATGACCTTCCCTGGCCCCTCTCTGTGCCGCTTTATCCATGTTCAGACTTATATTTCTTCTCAGGACTTGTCTACTTAGCGTTATATATGTATTTGTTTGTTGTCTATCTCTGTACTAGAACATAAGCTCAATGAGAGCAAGGACTTTGTTTTTTCATTGCTGTATCCTCGGCACCTAGAATGCTGCTTGACTCATTAATAACAATGGAATGAATAAAGAATGAATGAACGAATGATGTGGTACTATCAGGGGTGTCCAACCTTTTGGTGTCTCTGGGACACACTAAAACGAGAAGAGTTGTCTTGGGCCACACACTGAATACACAAGCACTAACGAAAACTGATGAGCAGGAAAAAAAGATTTTAAGTAAATTACAAATTTTGTGTGGGGCTGCATTCAGAGCCATCCTGGGCTGCATGCAGCCCACGGGCTATGGGTTGGACACCCCTGTACATTAAAGAACTGAGCATAGTAGGGCATATGATATGTAATTGGTAAATACTACCTGCCGCTGTGCTTGTTGTTTTTACTGTTAATTATTGTTTGTCTAGGTGCTTTACACACCCTGCCTCTCCTCCTGGCCCTTCAACATTTAGACCGCCCGTGGCATGCCCGAACCTCCGCACTGGAACCTAAGAACGGTAAGAAGAAAGAAATGGAGACCGCCGAGGGAGGAGGAATGTCATTGGCTAACTCTCTTTTGTTGTCTCAGGGTTTGCTTCTGCCAGATACACACATAGGGTGGATGGTTGGACTAGATTGCTGTCTAGTATGGCCAGCAAATGCCTTGGACATTTTTTCCAGTTCCAATAATGTGTTCTTTCCTTTTTATATGCCAGCCAAAATTTATTTTATTTTATTTTATTTTTTGGATTTTTAATGACTGAAGCAAAAAAGATCTAAAACTGCGGCTTCTGGAAAAACCGTTTGTCCTTCCTGGTCTTATACCTCCCTTTGAACTTGACCTTGGCCTCCTGTCGGGTCTTGTGTTTCAGAGCAGGGCCTCTGAAAACATCTCCGTTGATGACAGATTTGTGCAAGGGGATATCCACAGAGTACCTGTGGGCATAAAGTGATTGTAGTTATAAACTTTCGCAAAAGACTTGATCTTTGTCCTCTTGGCAATTTCCTTCTTGTCTACGGCAGCTGTCACTTTGCAGGGATAATGGTCAATTCCAGCTGCTGGAGCATGGACGTAGGGGTGACCTGACACAACACCCTCTATGTTCTTCCAGATGACCATTTCGTGCCTGGAGTAGCATCCAGCCAGGACCAGCACGACCTTCCAGGGTTTCCTACACTTGCCCATTGCGACAGCAGCCCCTGGGGACTAGAGCAGAGAGGAAGAACCATATTTCCACCAACCTTTCACCCCAGCCTTAAATATTTCTGCCTCCAAATTATACTCCTCACACTGGCTTTCGAAGTAGGCAAAAAGAATATTTGGGGATCAGAAAATACAGTCACTTTTACCTTTAATGACTATTATTAATTGGCATTGGAAACTGTTATCCAATGACCTATCTCACACTTAATTTGTTACTGATGTACACATTTTTTGAGCTTTGGGCCACATGTTCTGCATGGACCTATCAGGGAGAGATGGGCATGTGCCTATTGTAAACATGCCTCAAAAGCAGTAAGCAGAGATCTTGGGAAATGCTGGGACAAAGCTAAGATGCTTTTCTTTACTGCTGGGATGGGGCCTCCCTCAAGCAGCAACTCTTCCCTGGTATGCAGCCAAGTCAACCCAAGATAAGGCCTGTCCTGGATACCTGTTCTGTGCAGACATCCTGGCGACGGGAGCTGATGGGATTAGTTAGTGTCAGGCTCAGGTCAAACGCCACCTGGGGACTAGCACCAGGAGAGAATTGGAAAATTACTAACTCAAAGGCTAAGAAGACTAGATCTCAGTCCAGAGCTACCTGAGTCCCCATCTACCCTAAGGGCAAAACATTCTTTTGGAGAAAAACTGGCAGCTTTCTTAAACAGAAGGAGACAAAATCACTGACTCAGGAAAACCAGACCCTCTCTGGAGGGGCAAAGTCTTTTAAGACATGGCTGGAACATTTCTTGGGTAAAGCAGTTCACCAAAAAACAAACTTAGAGGTTCACCTCCAACCAAAACAAGTTTCTCTGTGAGCAGCTCCAGTACTGCCTCCGCCCCAGGTCAGGCTACTCAGCTTCTCCTGAAGGTCCAGTCTTTACTTTGGCCACAGGGACCACACCCTGGTGTGTCCCAATTCCTGACCTGCCATAGATCCCAGGCCTGCCTGCAAAACTGCCCTACCTCAGTCCAATGGGACTCCCTTCCTAAGCAATCCCTAGCTCAGTCCACCTCTGGCAGCGAGTCCAGCTCAAACTCAGCACAGATGTGGTCAAACCAGAAGAAGCATAAGAGAAGAAACTGGGAGAACTGGCTTTGGAATCAGAGAGACCAAAAATTCTATGTCCACAGATTTTAGCTGTACAGACAAGCAGGCCTGCCTGGGAACTTCTATGGGTGCTTTTCTGCATTCCTGTTTCCTGGCAATGGGTAGTGGGTCCAAGGACTCAAACCCTTCCAGGCCAGCCACTTGTCAACCAAGCTTAAATGAATCAGGAGGCCTAGGGTCCTAGGATTTACAAATTAGAAACACAACTAGGCAATACCCAGAGTGTTCCAAAGGAGAAAGAAAACTGAGAGTTTTTTTTTTTTTTAGGATTTTATTTATTTATTTTCAGAGAGAGGAGAAGGGAGAGAGAAAGAGTAATGTATGGTTGCCTCTCACATGGCCCTCACTGGGGACCTGGCCCGCAACCCAGGCATGTGCCCCGACTGGGAACCGAACCGGGACCCTCTGGTTCCCAGCCCGCGCTCAATCCACTGAGCTACACCAGCTGGGCAAAAACTGAGAGTTTTTATAGTAAAAAGTATATTCTTGAGAAGAATCGGTCCGGCATTCTTAGCCTCTAGAGGGTCCCTGGTTCTAGTCCCTTCCTGAGGGAAACTGCTATTGGCTTGCGTTCTGTGGGACATAACTGTATATTCACAATAAATTCCTCTTTTCAACTTAGGCTAGTTTCAGCTGATCTCTCTTACATTAAAAAAAGGAATTCAACTAATATACCTTCTCATAAATTAATTGTGAGAAATGTGTGGTTTGTGTATGTGGTTTGTGCTTTTGATGTGTATCCAAGAAATCATTCCCCAATCTAAGGTCACAAAGATTTTTTTCCTATGTTTTTTTTCTAGAACTATTGTCATTGCATTAAATTTCTAATCTATTTTTAGATAATTTGTATATATGGCATGACATATGGTTTAAGGGTTATTATTTTGCATATGGGTGTCCAATTGTCTAAGCACCATTTGTTTAAAATATTATTCTTTCTCCATTTCATTACCTTGGCATTTTTGTGAAAAATCAATTGGCCATACATGTGAGGGTCTGTTTCTGACTCTTTATGCTATTCCATTGATTTGTGCGTCTATTTTACCGGCACCACATTGTGGCGATCAAGTCTTCAAATCAGGAGTCTGAGTTCTCCAGATTTGCTCTTCATTTTCAAAATCGTTTAGGCCATCCTCAGTCCCACGCTTTTGTTTTCCTAAAGGATTTTGATTGAGATTATGTTTAATCCATAGGCCAATGTGGGGAGAATTAATATCTTAATAATGGTGATGTTTCTGGTGTATTAACATATTATACATCTCCATTTATTTAGGTCTTCTTTAAATTCCTTTAAATTCTTATACTTTGTAGTTTTCAACATACAAGCTTGTGAACATTTTGTGAGATCTATTCCTAAGTATTTCATGGATTTTAATACTATTGTAAGGAACGGGTATTTTTTTACTTCAATTTCCAAATTTTCATTGCTATGAAAATGCAATTAATTATTTTATATTGACTTTGTATCTATACTGCAACCTTGCTAAGCTCACATATTAGTTCATAGTTTTCTTATAGAATCTTTGGGATTTTCTATGTAAATTATCTTGTCATCTGTGAATAACAAATTCTTTTTTCTCCAATGGTGTATACCTTTTATTTCTTTTACTTGCCTGATTGCATTGGCTAGGACCTCCAGTAAAGTGTTAAGTAGGAGCAGTGACAGAACATATCTTTTATTAACAACCTTAGTGGGATTATGTTTGTTTTATCCCATACTATACACCCAGCACATTGCACCATGCTTGGCACACCATAAGCACTCAAAAGAGATTGCTGAATGAATTAAGACAATGTCACCTCATCTATATGGAGATTAAAGTGACACTGGTTTCATTAACACCTTGCTTAATCATCTATTGAGTCACAAATAAAGTCACGCAATAAGTAGCAGAATGCCATTTTGAAATCAGGAACATTTCCAAATTAAAAAAAAAATGCTCTGGTGGGGATATAAGAATTTAAGGATAAGCTATATATTAACATGAAGATGACAATATATTACATATTTGTCTGATAAATTAATACCGAATATAGTCTAATGAATAACAATGAAGAGAAAAATACATTCCATTAAATACAGTCACAATTAAAAGAGCCAGTCTTTGTTTATTTCTTCTCTGCAATATAAAGTCTGAGAAGCTAGGAATCTGATTTCTATGTTATCAAAATGTTAAGGATGTCGAATCAGTGTTAACTGTATAACAGAAAGGATAACACACTTGTCAATTTAGATATTCAACGTTGAAAAACATATGGAAAATTCAATGCAAAACATATTACTGAGTGCCTATTATTGTTCTAGAAGTGGGAAGTAAGAACTGGGGAGACGGGAGATAACATAAATATAAAATAATCAGTTGTATTTACATATACTATCAATGAAAAATTGGAAATTGAAATAAAAAAACCCATTACTTCCAATAGTATTAAAATCCATGATACACTTAGCAATAGACCTCACAAGACATGTACAACCTCAGGAAGTTTAACATTCTGCAGTAGGTATCAGATGCACACCCCAGAAATAGAGTCTAGCGCAACTCTCATTCTGATTGCCGACACATAACAAGGGAAAGAAACGATCAAAGTGAGCTGGACTTACACAGGAAATGTTTAAGGAAGACATGATATTTTAAAAGCGCTGTAAAAAGTTCATCAACCAAAAAATAAATAAAAGTAAGATAAAAAGTATGTAGACCTTGGGTAGGCAGCAAGAATAAAAATTTAAGCTTTTCAAATATTTTTAATTACAGGCATTTTATGTTATTTTGGTCATTTAAATAAAACAAGTAAAAGCAGAAGTTGAAGAGAGAAAAAAAGGAGAACAAAAGGTAGCTACATTTTAATCTCGCGTCCTCCGTTTTATTTGACTCACTAAGAACTGCCACCGTGGGCTGGCCGGGCCAGGGTGCATTGCACACACACTTACATTCTGTGTTTCACCAGAGGAGCCAAATAGAAGTCAGCAGATTATCCAATGCTCGCCTCCAAAAAGCACATTTCTTCCAGAACTCTGAGAGTCAGGGGATGGTGGGGGCGGTGGCAGCGGTGTTTCTGAGTGGCACGAGCGGGGTCCATCCCAAAACTTTTGGTTTTTAGGCCACTTCTCAGAGGTAGGAGTGAGTTAATTACTGTCAATACACAATGCCATCTGCTTACATAACTGACCAGGCAAGAGACTCCCCAAATGTTTTAGTTTCTAGCAATTACCAAAAAATCAAAATTTATAAAAGTGGTTAAGATATATATATAACCACAGGTATATGTATATACCTGTGCTTTGATCAAAGCTGCCTCAAATCCTTTTCCCAGATTAAAAGAGGAATAAACAAAAAAAAAAAACTAAGCATGACATTTATGTCTGCCATCATAATGGTTTTCTTTTCATTTAACTTTACATTTTCAACATGTAAAACATGAATGTTTCCAAAGCCAGAATTAGAGAAAAAGGTACATTCAGAGAAGTTCTTCTTCCATCTCTATTCCGTGTTCTCTTTCTCCCCCCACTGATAAGCATTTAAATAATTTCTGGGTTAAACTTCTGTTGTGTCTTTTCATAAATATAAGCAAATACACACATGCACACACAACCATATTCATATTTCTTTACCATTTTACCCCCCATACAGTTATACAGTTTGGCACCTTGCTTTTTTCAATTACCAAAATACCCTGCCAATTGCTCCATGTCAGCATGTAAAGATTTCCCCCCCACTTTCTTTTTACAACTCAACATTTTAAAAGCATCTGTGTTACTTTAAAAATATTATTCAAGCAAAATAAGTATATTATTAAAGCAGTCATTAAAACTGAGGACTATAACTCTTCGCAGAATTTAACTAGCTAATTCTAGCTTATCTATAGCAAACGTTCAATTTCAGGATAATATACTGTCATGAACATAGGTTTGTGATATATTCTTTCTTATAGGTCAGCCAGGCAACTGCTCGGCTAGCTGCCTGCTGAGCAACTCGGCATCAAGGAACAGACAAGAGTCACACACAGTAACCATGCTACTCACTAAGCTTCTATTGAAGGCAGGTTCACTCAAAGTAGAACATCAACATACATTAATATCCTACTCACACTCTAACAATCCAAGAGAAATATTAACACACACACAGCAATCAATGGGGGATAACAAACCCGAGTCCCAGACTCTCGGTCAGCAGGTCTGGCAGACAGCATGGTGGGCAAGGGAGTTGTCAGCATCTTGGAAGGAAGGACCTCCAGAGCCAGGTGAGCAGCAGGGCAGGCAACGTCCTCAGTCCGGCAGGGCAGAGCCTCCAGGTGGCTGATGCCAAGGGAGATCAGTGTGGCCTAGAGCAGCACCCTGGTGTGTGGACCTCAGCTGTCTCAGCAGTGGGCTGGAGCCTGCTTCAGTTATACCTTGAGGCCTTCTGGGTCTTTTGTTGGTTTTTATTTATTTATTTACTTTTAGAGAGAAAGGAATGGAGGGAGAAAGAAAGGAAGAGAAACATCGATGTATGAGAGATACATTGATCAGTTGCTTCTCACATGCCCCCCAGTGGGGACCTGGCCTGCATGTGCCCTGATTGGGAATCAAACTGGTGACCTTCTGTTTCGCAGGCTGGCACTCAACCCACTGAGCCACCGCAGCCAGGACTACTCTTTTGGGTCTTTTTGATAAATGTCTTGCTACCCCTGAGGCCCAGTGGAAAATTTGTGCAGGGGCCTATCTATGAGTGGTCCCGCTCTGTTATTCTGATCACATGTGCAGATTTCTGAAGTGTGTCTCCTTGCCAGATGTATCTGCTCTGACTTAGATAGTTTGCCACTTGAACCAAAATGTCATGGCTGACTGATAGCCATTTTGGTTGACATCAGTGACTCCACTTTGTTATATACATTATGCTGTCTTCATTAGACTGATGCCATTTTATTGTCCTGCTCTTCACATGTGCCCATGCCACTCACCTCCTGCCTCCAGCTATTGGGATGTACTGAGAGGACAACTGGCTTTGATAATTAGCCTGGGGAAGTTTTAACTCAGCCTTGGGCTGGAATGACTCACAGATGGCAAACAATTGGGGCAAAGAAACAACTTCTGTTCTCCAAAATCTCGGATCTGGGCAGAAATCATGGCTTCATCAAACAGGACCATATTTATAGGAACACAAAGAAATGGTCTATTTTATTTAGTAATTATTTTAGTCTTTTATTTCAATAAAAATTTTATTGTCAAAGCCTAGTGAATCAGAGGCTTCCCTCACTGCATCCCCAATGAGCCACGTAGCAAAATTACACTAGGCTCAGATATAGAACTATGTCTTGAATTTACATCTATTTTGGAAGGGCTTGCTACTCATTTCAAGATTAGACACCAATATCCAGGACTAAATCTTTCATCAAAACTATGTTAAGTAAGTTGGTTATACTAAATATATGATGTAGGATAATTTTGTGTGACCAGCGTAGATAACTCTGTAAAGTCAATCTCACCTGAGTTGGGCTGCATTTGGGCACCTGAGGTCAAGGACATCTGAGTTACAGAGTTCTAGAAGTGGGCGATCTTTTTATTCTGTCCTTTGCAGCAGATAAAACTTCAATATATTTGTTTAAGATCAATTCAAGAAAAAAATCAGAAATGTATGTAACTTCTAGTTTCTTGTTTTTGCATTAGTTTCTTCAAAAATTAGCATTAATAATTTAAGGCATCAAAATAATAATATATTGTTGGTCATTTATAGAATTGTTTTGGGAAGAGCAACTTTTTCTGGGTTCTGAAATCAATGCTAATTTGCAATTCTGATGAATATTTTCTGATTCATTCTTAAAGCTTTTTTTAGTTTTATATACTCATAAGTGTCCATTGAGTTAAATGAAGTATGAGGAAAATAATAATACTCTGCAGCTATATCTAACCACTGTTAATAGTTGAACATGCTTTTCAGTATTTTTTTCTTGTATGTACATATTTTTTTTCTTATGCTGTTGAGTATAACAATCAAATCTAACTTAAAGACTTTGCGAATTGAAGATAAAGCTTTACCCTTTGAACGATAACACCCTCTGAATCTGATTTAAATGACTTTAGGATCATTTCTTGGGGTTCTAGGTAAGATAGAAAACTTCCTATTCATTATCATCACTTATATTCTGGCATGATCTTTTCAAAAAACTATTAAGTTAAAAAGAGGAAGAAAGAGAGAGGTCAAAAATTCCCTTTGAAATCTGTTATCTGATTTTGGTTCTTTGATAGAAAAAATAATTAAATGTCTCATTCATTCCACTTCCACATTGCCACCGTGCAATTAAAATTCAAAGGACTTTCAAATCTAGAAAGGACTCTTTGCCATAATCGAAAGTGACACTCTTAAATCACTCATTTAAAAAAATACACTTTTAGAATACTCAAACAAGGATGATGATCTTTCATTGATTTACTAGAACTTTCTCACCACGCGTCCTTAAGATCACAGGTGTGTGTTTGCATCAGTCAGCAGCAGCAATGTCCTGTCCTTGTCTAGGGACCAACCAAAGCAAACTGGACTTGATGAGGATTGATCCAGGACCCATCAACCCACATTCCAGACAAAGGTCAGTGTAATTAGATGCCTTTAGGTAAATTGAGCCCACAGAAACCTAGACTAACAGAATGGATAAGCCATAAGGTGATATTTGCTTTAGAAAAGAACTCCTGCCCAGAGAATTCTTTTAAATAACAAGTTCTCTTAGTATATTTAAAATGAGATTTGACTATATTCAAACACACCTTTCAGTAATTGGCTACTGAGGAGAGTCCTACATATGAGAACTTCCTGTTTTGCTGGGAAGTCTTTCAGATAGTATCATTTGACACATTTAACACAATAATCACCAAAATTTCATTTTAATTATGGAGGATGTAACTTGAGGTTACATCAGGGCCACAAGATAAATTAGTTTCCTATTTCGCAAGGCCTTGTTCACACTGTGTGGAATTTAAGAAGCTCTCTTAAAGGGCATAAAACAGGGAAAATATGTGCTATAGTTTCAAATAATTGTGAAATATCTGAAACCAGGCATTTGAGGTCTCAAGCTCACTACTGACACATGCTTTACAAAGCTAAATGTGAGCTAACAGACTCATTCCTGGGTGCAAAATTACTTACTTTTAATAATAAATTATTTAAAGCCACTACGCTAATTAGACTTTGAAAGATGCTTGTAGTGGGGGAGCGCAAAACAATAGAAGCAGAACAGGCTACACACTTTGCCCTGCCCCGTCTTCAAAAATTACCAATTTCAAGAGGGCATTAAACCCTCTGGACGTTGCTGACAACTGCACGACAGCCCAGCTCTGCACGACGCCCTTCCCTACCCCGCCCTCTCCTTTTAAAAGATTTTTTTTTTTTTTTTTGCAGTTTTTGGTCCAAGGAAAAACTGGGCGGAAAGTACAGAGATTATCCATTTATCACCGGCCTCTCCAAGGCACTTCTCATTCATCAAGGACCTTAAACCCGCCGGTCACAGTGCGCTGCGTGCAGAGACGGACGCTGGCGCTGTTGTCATACAGTTCTAGATGAAATATTCAGCATAGCTCGCTCTTACTCTGAAATCACTGGGCCACAGTACTATAAGATTTTTTCCCCTTTCCCCTTGTTTTTTTAAAAGAAACGGACTTTTCGAGTTGTTTTTTGTTGTTTGTTTCGTTTTTTACAACAGTGCTGCGTTGAGATGAATCTCGGCTCACTGTTAGCAAAGTCCTGGAGGCAGGTCTGAGCGCCTGCTGGGACCAGTCCCTGCGGCCCACTGCGCATTTTGCTCCAGGGCGAGGGTCCGGTCGCCTCTGGAGAAGCTCCTCCCGCGGGGACCTTTTCTCGGTCTCTAGCGTATGCCCAGAGTGGCACCTCCGTCTCTTCCCGGTACCTAGATGCCCAGGTGGGCCCGAATCAGACCTCAGCCCCGGCCCAGAGCAGCCGCCTCCGCACTTCGCTGCCCAAGCCCGCTCCCTCCCGGCCACAGCGCGCCCCTATAGCTCCTCGCGACCGCGATCCCGTCGCCTGCCCCTCTACCAGTCTTCGCACTCCTAGGCTCCTCCCGGCACGGCGCGGGGACCCCAGCTCCGGGTCGGACTACAGAGCCCCGCCGCCCTCCGGGCCTCCGGATCGCTCCGCGCCCCCGCCCCTCAAGCTCTCCCCGCCGCGCCCTAAGACTCCGGGCCGCGCGCCACCGTCCCTGGGCCAACCGGGCACCGCGACCAGTCCCACCCCGCGCGCCCCGGGAGCCGCGGAGGCGGCGGCGCTGGCGGGCGGCCCGAGAGGCGGCGGCCCCGCGGCCTGTGCGTGCGCAGCGCCCCCCGCGGCCGCGCCGAGCGCAGGCGGCCGCGGAGGGAAGGAGGGAAGGAGGGAAGGAGGGAAGGAGGGAGCCGCCCGCCCCCCACCCTGCCTCCTCCCCTGCACATCGCCCTCCCGCCCTGGGGCTGCCGGCGGTGTCCGCGCCTCCCCGCCCGCCCCGATTTCCTCCGCGCAGTGGCGGCGGTGGTGGCGGCGGCGGCGCCTCGTGCGTGCGGTTATTTATTTATTTCCGGGCTCCAGAGCGCTTATAATGGAGCCGCTGTCAGCAGAACCTTCTGCTGCCGCCACCGCCGCCGCCGCCACCGTCCCTCCTCTTTTTTTTCCCGGCAGATCTTTGTTGTGTGGGAGGGCAGCAGGGATGGACTTGAGCTTGCGGATCTCCTGCTAGAGCCGCCACGCTTGGAGAAGACGCCGCCGCCGCCTCGAGGCCCCGCCGGAGCCGGCCTGCGTCCGCCCGCGCCCCTGCCCGCTCGGCCCGCTCGCCCCACGCCTCCCCGCAGAGTCCCCTCGCAGCGGCAGATGTGTGTGGGGTCAGCCCACGGTGGGGACTATGGTGAAATTCCCGGCGCTCACGCACTACTGGCCCCTGATCCGGTTCCTGGTGCCCCTGGGCATCACCAACATAGCCATCGACTTCGGGGAGCAGGTAAGCCCCGCCGTGCCCCGCGCCCCGCTCACTCTGCTTCGGCCTTGGACGCCCCAGCGTGGTGGGATGGGGGCAGAAGGGAGTCACCTGCTCCGAGTTCCTCCTTATCCTGTAACATTTGGTTGGGCTTGCAGCCTGTCAAGGATGACTTTTCCAGCACTCTGTTTTCTCCCTCCCTCGCCAGTTATTCAGCAGAGTTTTCCAGTTCTCTCTGTCTCTGGAAAATGTTAAAACACCGGGATATTTGGCGCTTCACCTATAGTAGCGATTTTAGTGCACAGCAGGAATATTATGTAATTTGAGGTTATGTAAACCTCAGGTTTTAAGTGTAGTTTCTGATAGTTCAGGTGCTGTTTTTTTATTTTTCCGGGGTGGATGATGATGATGCTGGTGATGATGGGGAGATTTTTTATTAAAATGTGCCCCAGTTGATTTCCCAGGTACTTCTAATTTGTTTTCAGCCCGGGTATGGATTAGGTGTCCCCAGTGTGTCCTGATAGGCGACCATGGACCATCTCTGGTTTGGGATTTGGGGGTTGTTTTCTCTTGGACCCCTAAAAAGGGGAGTACATTTTTGTTTGTTGCCTTCTTGTCCTTGTTTCTTTTTATGTTTTTCCCTATTGGTCTCCATGTGGCGTCATTGCAAAACTGGCGCTGCAGACTCCCCAGCATGGGGCATCGGTGCTCTGCATTTGGCCTCTGGGGACCGTTTTTTCGCAGGGCCCCCAGCGAGAACAGTTGCATTTTAAGGCCAGGAAGAGGGATGGGCAGGTAGCATGCCACCTTGATGCACAGTTGTTGGAACTGGCCAGCGTGTGTAACACGCGCGTGTAATGATCAGCACTCCTAGTATTGTAGCACCTTATTTACGTCCTTTTTCTTTAAGTCAAGAAACTTCAAAGGATGTCTCTATTAAAAATGCACCTATTTTGATGCACTTTTAGCTTAAAAAAACGAATATTTTTTTCAGAAGGCGGTTGGTTTGACACCGCCTTTTGGTGAATATCTGCTTGGATTTGTCTCTCTTTGCTTAGAACTTCTGATTGATTACAACTCTATTAGTGACATTGTAAACTACATTGTAAGCTACTTTTACTTCGTATTTTATTGCAGATAAATGTCCACAGTGTAGTACAGTCTTCTAGAGACCTTTGTCTAGGAGCCACCTGATTTCCTTTAACTGTTATACCTTTTCTGTTGCCACTTTGACCTGCGGTACCTACCTATCCCCCAGGGCTTGTCTGCTGCTCCACCTCCTTCCTGCCCACCTTACCACCCTTCATAATTAACTGGTGACTTTGGGCATTTACTATAATCTGTGGAAAGGTTTTATAGACCTGAATTCACTACCTCACATGTTAAATGAGTCAAGTGTTGTATGTTCACCTGAACCTTTTTCTGTGTTAAGACGTATCTTCTTGGAGCTGCTCCAGAGGTTGTCAGCTCGGGCTGCTTGCCTGATCGCTCTCCCTGAACTGTAGTTAGTGTGTGTGTGTGTGTGTGTGTGTGTGAGAGAGAGAGAGAGAGAGAGAGAGAGAATTATGTAGGGATAACTGGAGGAAACAAGAGCATTCTTTGTCATAATTAAATGACCTGAAGTGTATCATAATATTGTCTCACATTTGCCTTGATTTAATACAAGGCTGATGTAACTAAGGATTTGATTTTAGTGTAAGGGAAAGGATTTTCTGAGGTTACAAAAGGGGGGCTAGACGTAAGAGACAACTATATAGATCATCTATCCTAGTGGGTCTACTAATTCAAACTCATCTTTTCAACATTGCTAACCTCATTATCATAGCTGACATAAGCAAAGTACCAGAACAGCTATCTTTTTGCACATAAGCAAGTTTTACTAGTAACTGTTTTTTGAGGTCCTTATCCTTTGAATGCCAGCTTATTTTGAGGTTAAAGGTGCCTGGAGGTGGAGATATTTTATCAGAGTTGGGGAGGAAAGAGGTGGGGGGAAGAAATTGTTTGGTTCCCAAAACCTTGCTTTGCCTTCTAGCATCAGATGATAATTGTTTTGCAAAATATACAGGGTGAGAAGAATGGAACTTGTGAACTAAGGTATGACCTGGTCATATGTGGGTAATGCATATAAGAGCATTTTACCCCAACTGCTTCAAAGCACAAGAAAGATGAAGAGAAATGAAACTATTTGCAAAAGTAGGTCTATGTTAGACTTTTGAAAATATGCAGCTCTTGATATGAATTTTTATTAAGTTCTAGACAAATGGACACATACAGAGCTCTGTCATTCTTTCAGAGTGAGCATGCGTATGACACCCTGCCCTGGATGAACAAGGATTTCATATTTCAGTAATTGACTAATCCTAAAGTAGGGACATGACATGGGAGTATAAAGGTCAAAACAACCCCAGGTACTCATGCTTTTGAGAGAATCAAGAAGAGCAAAATTAAAAAATGAAATGTCTCATTACCTTTTAAGTCTCCGACTTGTCCAGAACAAAAGGATAGTAAAATGATTTTAAATGAGTCTTAGAGGAGAGTTTTTTTTTTAATGATTATAAACATCTCAGTTTGTGGTTTCTGTTGAAAATGTGGACAGAACTTTTAAAATGGAAATAATCCAGCTATCTAAAAGATTCCACTGAAATTTGAATAAGCAGCACATACATAATTATATGTAGGAATTAGACATTAATGATCTCAGCTATTAATGCATGTGGGGGAGGGGCTGTGAGGAAACCTGTAACAATCCGCCCAGCGCCTCCTGATATTCTCCACAAACATTATCTGCTGTCCGTAGATTTCCCTGTAATTTCATAGCTCTGTCAGGGAGGAACCCAACTATTAATGGAGTATTTATTCTAACAAGACTAGCAAAACCTAGTATCACATTTTTCAGTTTTGATGGTAGCAGTCATTTCAGGAGGGTGGGAGGGTTGAATTCTTCACTGAAAAAAAAAAGCTGTATGGACCAGAATAGCCTGCTTTGTAATATTAAAATAGAAAAGAATTAGAATATATTCATTATTACAAAACCTGAAACAACATTTGTGGAACCCTGTAGGTGTGTAGTATATTTTGTGATAATTGCGTTATATCTGGAATTATTATTTTGTGTCTATTTTTACAGATTGATAATCAAAAGTATGAATTACTTCCATTCTTTGAGCACTTCACATGTGCTTATAATGTCTCAATACAAGTCATATGAGAAAAGAATGAGTGGCCTAGGCATGTTAAGTGACTTGTCCAAGATCATACAGGCAGTGCCAGGCAAGGCCAGGGTTCGTGCCCGCGTCTGGCTGGGCCTTGGCCATTCTACTCCCTGCTTCCTCCAGTCACCCTCACTCACTGAGATCTGCCCAGGAGTTCTTGGAAATGTGTCCTTTGAGCTTTTCAGATTCCTAGCCTGGCCTTAAACTTAATCTTAGCTGTCATAGTTTGAATTGTAAAGACTGAAAAGGTATAGGACAGTCATGACAAGGGCTCCCAGGAAAGACAGACTGTGACTAAGAAGTTCATGCAGAAAGAACCAGATCATCCAGGTAATTAATTAATTCAACATTGTATCTTATTTTGACAAGGTTGGCATAACCTTTGGTCAAAGGGAGGAAAAAAGATAAGAAACAACAGATACTTCCCAATAAAATTCACTTAGTCTTTAGCATCAGAGCCATACAGACTGCTAAGGAAAGAAGGAGGATGCTGATATATTTCCTACAATGTATTTCTTCAAAAGTGTTTGCAAACGTGCATTTGGTTTTATCATGTTCAAAGGACTATTATTTCTGCTTTAAACGAAACTCAGTACAAAGTCCCTGACTACCTTAAGAGTCAAGTTCACCAAATTATGTAGAATAAAGCAGTAAACTTTTTAAAGGTACTAAATGATGCTTAAAATTTAATCAAGGATAACTGTGCTATAACTTTGAAAGGTAAAAGAAAGTTGAAATTGTTCTCGTTTGAGAAGAAACGTGTTCTGTCTAGTGCCAGGTAATCTGGTCTTTCACACAGATGGTATCTTTAGGGATTTCCGATTGTCCTGTGTGACCCCCTCAATGTGGTTGGGGCCAATATGGCAATTCAGTGACCCTAGGTGTTTACCTGTGAATGAAAAGTTTTGCATATAGGTTGTTGCAATTACAGCATTAAGATGTGTAATAGGAATGTTAAACTGTTTTCCTGGCTCCCCTTTCTAATTTAGGAAAGATGTTTCTAACTTAGGAGATCTACTGTTAGCCTTCTACAGTAGAAAAAAGAGGGTCTCAAATTATTAATATCAAAAAATGGAAGAAAAAGAGAGAGGCCCAGGAAAAATAACTTCATAAATGTTCTATCTACTAAATAGAGAAACACTCCACCCTCCACGGAAGTTCCCCATTAGACTAGGAGGTGCAGGAATTAAAAAGGGTGAATGTATGGCACTGGCCACTATTACAAAAGGACTTTTCATCCAAGGTCACCAAGTCACAGAAGAGACAGAGCTTGCCTTAAGTGGTAATAAAAGTGTCCATTGTGTTTTTCTTTCCAAAGACAGAAAGGTAAACCCCAAGCTAAGTTTTTAAATAACTGTGAGGTGGAGACATTTTCTCTTCCGATCTATTCTATACTAATGGATTAAATTTCAAAATAGTTTTTTTTCTAATTAAAAAATTAATAATATATGTTAACTGTTTAAAGTTAGGTTAAGTATTAAAAATAGAGGGGGAAATACCAATAATTCCCTTCTGAAGAGAAGAATCTTCTTTTAACATTTTTATTTCCTCCCAATTTTTTAAGCATTTAAAAGTGCTTTAAGTATGATTTTAAATAGTATATTATTTGATTATATAAGCATACTGTAATTTCCTTTGCTGTATATTCCTGTATTGTTTAAATGTTGAGGTTTTTTTGGTTTGGTTTGCTTGTTTGTTTTTCAGTACAAAACTTCAATGACCGTCTTTTTGTGATAACTAGATAATACGTGCTCTCTGACTACCTTGGGCTTTCTGCCTGGCATAACTTGGTGCCTATTTCAGTTTCTCATTCATACATAGAAAATGAGGTCACTCTTTACTGGCAGTCCATATGCGGTTAAGGACATGGTGACCTCTGTAGTCCGGTTGGTACTGACTTCTGTACTGTGTTTCCCAGTCTCTTCAGATGAACATCTGCCCCTAAAGGATCGCTCTTTCGATGTACTTGGGAGAGCCACTTGTTCCTAGATCCGTGATGGTATAATCCTGTGGTTAGTATGTTTGCCCATGTCTTTATTGAGGTGGTTTGATGACCAGCCTAACTACCACTTTGTCAGAACACTTATTTCCAAGCATGTCCTTCAAAGATACTCAAATGCATCATACATCAAGACAATATCTAAATCTCTTTCTAGTAATACATCCAATTCTTTAAAAGCAGTTTTTTTGTTTTTAAAGATTTTATTTATTTATTTTTAGAGAGATGGGAGGGGAGGGAGGAGGAGAGGGAGAGAAACAGTAATGTATGGTTGCCTCTCACATGGCCCCCACTGGGGACCTGGCCTGCAACCCAGGCATGTGCCCTGACTGGGAATCGAACCGGGACCCTTTGGTTCCCAGCCCGCACTCAATCCACTGAGCTACACCAGCCAGGGCTAAAAGCAGTTTTTAAAGTGTTGTAGTGTCGTATCCTTTGCGCTACTGTCATCCTTCGTAGGCGTGACAAGCTCCGTTGCCTGTTAGTGGTAAATAGTTCGGTCTCCATGCCATTTTGCTCTCCCGTGTTTGTCTGAGGCGGTGGGGCCAGGTGTGCTGGGGAGCTGGGGGCAAACAGGAGACCATGGACGGGAAATCATTCTCTTAATGGTCTGTGTGTGTTGAAATAAATAAACCTCATTAAACTGCTGGTATAACATACTAAAGTGACTCAGATGTCTTCATTTAAAAAAAAAAATTGGTCTGGTATTTTTTTTTAAACATCTGTGACTCTTTTAGTTGCCGTGGAGATGAGTCAGAAATACAGAAAACAGTGTTATGCAGTGTTATCTGTGTGTGAGCTACCTACGTGACAACCGAAACTTCTTCAAGATGAAAATTATTAGTTTTTCTTTTCCTTTTTTAGTATGAAAATGATCATTGCTGTAAAAATCCATATTGCGCATTTCTCTACCTTGTTGAATACACATAATATGCAAAATGTAACATTTTTTGGTGGCTCGCAAATGTCCATTCTTGTGCTGGGCAATCACAGATATCCACTAACAGGTGATATTCAAAATACTTAACAAAGAGTTTGGTACCAACCAATAAAATAAAAATAATAAGTAATAAAAATAGCTAATGCATGTTGACTATTTGCTTTTTAATTTTCTGCTTTAGATCTGCTCTGGGAAACTAAAGTTCATTAGAATTTCATGGATCATGAAGAGTAGATCATTTTTGGAGGCCCCCTTTTGGAAAAAGCCTACCTGCTTGGGACACTTGCTTTCCCGCCCTGCGCTGGTTTTGATTCTGTTCCTGAGAGATTCTAGAGTGAATGTCAGTGACGTGACCTTAGCACAAGGGAAGTGTTGCCACATTTGCATAGCCCCTGCCCTCAAATCGCTTGGGTCTTGGTGAAGAAAACATACGTGAAATACCTTTGCAATCAGCATCACCAATCAAAACGTCTAATTGCACGGTGCAGCGATGATAGCATATGGCCAGGTGTTCGGTAATTGCAGTAGAGCAGTGAGAGCCCCATAAAGAAAAGCTGTTCACACGAGACCGTTCTCGTCGGGAGGTTGCAGGCCCTGCTGCCTTCCCTCTCAATGGTCTGGTCCTCCAAGTGGGCAGCACCCATCTGAGAAGGTGAAGATACAAGAGAGGTAAATTAACAAACTTCCTATCCAGCTGTATAAACCCAGATTTTCGTTTTTGTTTTTGTTTTTGCTGTTTCCATGATTTTGAAATCATTTAGCTGCTCTTCCAACAACCAAATGCCCCTCACGATGCTGAGAACAATTGAACTTGAAATGCCAAAGACAGCAGTTATCTCTGTCAACTAGAAGACCTTTGCCTTGCAACTTTCCGGTTCTGCTATGTGGTTGCTTCTTCAGGTCAAAAGTGCTTTCATGGTCCATCCTGGGGAGGGGAATAACTGGATTATTTGCCAGGGCAAAGAGGGTATTTATTCTCCTACATAAAGAGTTATTAAAAAAGCAGCCTGTACATCTGGTTCAGGAAATTCCACGGGGTCTCAGGGACAGATGGACCAACTGCGCTTCTCGCTGGGGGAGCACACGTTGGCTTGTGAGCCCGCGGGTCCTAGCTGGTTTTTAAATGTTTTTATGGTGTTTTGATGTGACTGGATTGGCGAGGCTCTCGATGACTCTGCCCTCATTGGCACTGTTAGAGGGTAGCCTTTCTGGAAAGATGGGTTTTGTTGGTATCAATAGACAGTCCTCTTACTAACTCCGGTGAACATCTTACCCCAGCCCTCAGGCTGGAGGAGGGGCTGTGTGTGTGGCTCCTTATCCTGTAGCATAAGGAAGTGAGGAGCGTGTACCTCCAAGCCCTGTTCCCCAGAGCACTTCCTGTGCCCAGTGGTTTCTGCAGTTTGCCCGTCATCCATCCTCCATCCCACCTGCACAGAGCCAAGCTGGCAGTGAGGGCCCTGCCTCAACGCTGGGACGAAAGTAAAAGCCAAAGTGGGAATCCCTGAATGCAAACTTGCGAAAACGACTAGAAAGGTGATGCTGAGACTCCTTGGGACAGTTAGTTGTAATTAAATGTCTGTAAAGTGAAATGTCCACTAGCAGGTTAATGAGATGCTTTCTAGAGAGCAAGGTGAGCCATGAAGGGGCAGAAGTTGGCTTTGTGGATGTAATTTCCCTAGCATGTGAGAAGTCAAGGTGGCTTATTTTGTGACAGACCCAAGGAGGACTAGCGTGGGTCAGGCAGCTTTCAGGTTCAGCAGTCCTGTTTCAATATTTACGCCGTGAGAGCTGGTCACCACAGGTTACTGTCTTCACTAAATAACAATGAGTCCACGTTACTAAGCTTGTCAGAATCTCTGCTCAGTTTTTTGAAAAATATAACACTAGCTCTAGGGAAGTATTTGAGTCCCTGACTGTCATATTCTCCATTGCCATTTGGCGTAGGTGGGGCTGTTTTGATTTTAAAGCTGCATTTTAGACCCATGAGAAGTGATGTGCTCTTGAATGCCGCTCGGTAAAAACCCAGAGACCTCTTGGCCACTGGGCCATGCATTTCAATAAAGGGACATAGTAGTGTGGAAAACCTAAATAGATTACAAAAGAAAAAAAATCCTCTGACAGTCTGAGTGCTTTAAATGGTTCGACCGGAAATTCACTGTGACTGGGACCCTCAGACCTCCCACAAAGCGTGGCCGACACTTGACATTTTAGAAAGATGAACTGCGAAGAGGAGAATAACAAATAACCACATAAATAGGAAAGGGGCAACTTTCACTTCTCTGGGATTCTGGCCAAGTCCAATGCCAAAGCAACCGGAAAGACACATTGCATCCATACTGAGTCCAAGTGTCTCTTCTCAGCTCCAGACCCCACATTCAGACTGGTTTCCTTGCTCTCTCTGAAACCTTGTTTTCCCTTTGGGATGGTTATAGTCCTTACCCCTCCCTGTTCATTCAGAGGCCGCGTTGCCTCACCTGGAGCTGACATGCAATCAGGGTGTACCTGCTTTCTACTCCCACACAGAGCCACACACATTTACGTGTTTCGTCACCTGGCCTCACACC
The DNA here is from genome assembly GCA_004026765.1 of Micronycteris hirsuta. Lineage (NCBI taxonomy): Eukaryota > Metazoa > Chordata > Mammalia > Chiroptera > Phyllostomidae > Micronycteris > Micronycteris hirsuta. Next base: position 205,285 of record PVJI01000480.1, on the reverse strand, counting down.
TGTTGGGCTGTTTACCAAACTTGGGCAGGTTCCAGGAATTGTCTGCAGTTAGTCCACGGTGTGATTACCAGACATCCCCCAGACAAACCAGTGTTCCGCAGTCAGGAGAAAGGAACTTGGACTTGGTTCTGGGGATGGTAGAGACCCACAAAGAACCCTAAAGCAGAGGGTGGCAGCGAGCGTCCGTAGCTACCCTGCAGAACCACTTTTGCTTTTCTAAAATTCTTTCTTACTCCAATGTCCTTTAGGCTTAACGTGCCTTCTTTCAGGGAGGGAGCTGGAGAGCCTGTTTTTCTTTCCTCTTTAAAAATCAAAGTGGAATTTACAAATAGTGAAATGTATAGATCTTGTGTGGGCAGGTCCAGGGGTTTTGACAAACGACAAATGCTTGCCTGCATCCAACCCACACCCTGGTCAAGGTATGGAACATTTCCGTCAGCCCAGAAGGTTCTGTGGTGCCCCTCCCCGAGAGGCAGCCACTGTTCCCAGTGCTGTGATGAGCCTTTGGAATTGCTCACGCGAAGCGAAGTGCACGCGTTTGGTCCCGATACGGAGTCTGGGCCGCTCGCTGTTACTGCGCTGTGTAGCACGCTTGCTCTTTCCTGTGGTAAAAGGCGGCTCAGCGCTGTGGAGGTTAGTGGGGCTAAAGCAGGTGGAGAGTTTGACTTTCTGTGAAAAATAATTTTTCCCTTACTTGTACTATTTGGTGTTTTTAATTCTTCCACTGACATTCATCCTTCAATTATGTGAACTACTGATCATTTTGAAGTTCAGATATGCTTAAAAATTAAAGTCTGCATGGAAAGCTAACATCGTGAAACAAAATGTGATATATACCTACAATAGACTACTTATCCCCAAAGAGGAATGAAATTATGATGTGCGCTGCAGCATAGATGAACTTTGAAAACATTATGTAAGTGAAATAAGGCAGACACAAAAGGACAACTATTGTATGCTTGCACTTGTACGAGGCACCTAGAACAGTCAAATTCGTAGGGACAGAAAATGGAATCGTAGTTACTGAGGTTTAGGGGCGGGAAGAATGGGGAGTTACGCTTTAATGGGTACAGAGTTTCAGTTTGGACGACAAAGTTCTGGAGAAGGATGGTGGTGATGGCCGCACGATATTGTAAATGTACTTACTGCCACTGAATTGTACACTTAAATTGGTTAAAAATGGTAAATTTTAGTTTATATATACTTGATCCAAATTTAACATATTTTAAAATTAACTCATATGCTAGTGGGAAAGCCTGTGGCTTTTGAAGAGGATCTCTTTTAGAAAAACAACATTTATTAATTTTATTCTAGTTATAGATATAATTTGTTTTCATTGTAAAAAGAAGGAAAATAAATGAAAGTATTTAGAAGAAAATAAGAATGGTGTGCAAACCCACTGCCTAAAGATAAGTATTTATCTTATTTTAGTGCGTGTCTTCTCATCTGTTTCCCATGCATATATGTTGAAAGAAAATTGTAACCTTTTTTCATTTGATGTCATAGGCAGTTTCTCTTGATTTTAAGTATTCATCTAAAATGTGATGGTTAATGGCTTCCTTGCATTCTCTCACATGGATCTTACTTAGCTGATCTCTGTGGTTGATGCTCAGGGTTTTTTGTTTGTTTCATCCTGTTATAAATAATGCTCTGAAATATTTTCGTACAGAAGTTTTTGTACACACCTGAGTACTTCTTTGGAAGCACTTCTGCGCATGTGCACCGTTCCAAGGCCTCTGCTTGCTGGCAGCACACTGCTGTGGAGAGCTGTCCCCACCGGCACTGTGTTTGGAAGGGGCCGTGTCCCCAACCCACAAGGGGCGTTCCCTCCTTCTCTGCTCCTTAACTGTCTGGTGACATCTGCCACGGGGAATCTGCGTTCCCGTTCTTCCAGAGCCACATCGTGCTGAACTCCTTCAAATGTTTTCTTTTACTACAAGTATTTTTTTAATGCTGAGAGATCAATTCAGGTTTTTTAAAATGATGTAATACTTTAAAAATACTCTTTCAGGACTTTCATTCTCTTCAGTATGTTTCAGCATGTTTTGGACCACATAAATACATACTCTAAGCATGTATTTATAAGCGTGGGGAAGAAAAGGATTGTGTTAGTTTTACCCTTGCAGGTTCCAACGCAGACAGTATGCTGTGTGTGAGTGTGTGTGTGTGTGTGTGTGTGTGTGTGTGTGTGTGTGTAAGAGAGATATGTGTTCAGTGATGCTTCCTTTGTACTACTTCCCGGTGAACACATGGGAAAGGAGAGGAGAAGTATTTCCTGACCTTCCTGGGTTCCAGGGCCTGCTCTAGGCACGTGGCTGCACTGTGAGGTGTCAGCTTCCCCACTTTAAAGCTGAATTGGAGAGCTGTGCCAGGGCCTTTCTGGAGCAGCCTCCAACTGATGGCTCATGCTTAGAGTCTCATAGGAGATTTGATGTTACCTGTGTTCTTGGGACATGCAGAGCTAGTGACATTTAGGGAAATGGGAGAGAAAATGTTCTCTGTTTTCTACCACCCTGACCATGGTTTCCTCCGTTTAACCTGGTCTCCCTGCTTTTTCCAGGCTGCCTTAGAGGAAGGGGCAGGAGCAGAGGGAGAGGGGAATGGGCCCTGTGCATTCTGAGGGACACTGAGTTCCGTGGCTCCTCCTCTGCCCTTCCCTGCCGTGGTGCCAGCTGACCACGGCATGGCTGAGAGAAAGGACATCCACTCCTGACCGTCAGGACTCCTGAGTTTGACCAAGGCCCTGTGACCTTGAGCAAATACAGAACTTGACCTCTGTGGGATTCAACTTTCCCAACTATCAAATGGGGATAAAGGGCTTGCTCACCTCCTTTTGGAGGTGCGACCAAACACTGCACACAAGTGCACTGAGCGGTGTGGGGTGCTGCGTGTATGTAGGGTACTGTTGCATTAGCCTTTGAGCCTGGTCTGCTGCTGCTACGCTCCATTATTTTTACACATCCTTGACTAGCTGGCTTTTCTTTCTTTGTATTGACTCAGTGACTTGCCTCCAGGGGATTTCTCAAATTAGAGCCAGCTGGGTGCAGGGGCATGCTGGGGGACAGGTGCCGGGGACACTGGGGTTTCATAGCACATGTGTCAGCAGTGTTGTCGCAGCAGTTTTTTTGTTTGTTATGTTGCCGTTTTTACTCTTTGCGGGAAAGACATTCAAGGTAGGATTTGTTCAGTAACTGATGTGGGCACCGGCCTGCAGTGTCCGCAGTGCCGTGGCTGAGACAGGAGACAAATTCACACAGACTCCTGGGTCCTGTGGAGGAAAAGGGAAGGCATGGCCACTCTCTCAAGGGCAGAGCATGTGGGCCCTTGCCTTGACAGGCTTTTATTCTTTTCTAGGCACATTACAGTGAGGGTGGTTTTCATTTACTACACACAGGTCCTCATTGGCTATGTGTAGGATCACTGTAGGTGATTACCTTTTACAGATAACAAAGGAGAGGATGTTGCTAATTACATCAAGAAAGAAGGATATTTGCAAATGTAAAGGGAAAAGTGGTTGAACTGGTTACACTCTCCTTGGAAGGTTTAGCATGGATTTTAGGAAGTTGCAGCAATCCCTTGCTGCCTCAATTCAAGGTAAGGGATTTTAGCAAAAAGCAAGTACAATGCAGGCATGATTCCCCATGGGAGAACCTGTCCGTGGGCGTGGGTCCTGTGTTGCTCTCCACTGGTCCTTCTGAGTGGGAGCTGGGCCCACGCCATGCAGAGCGGTCTCCCATAAGGAATGTTTGTTTTTTTTTTAATTAAGTTACTTGGATTTAGGTAGCATGTGCTTTTTGAAATGGTGAGTTAAATTTTCTTTAATCACAGGCTGTTATTTGGCACATGTTTGGAATAGGGTGACTACATATACCGCTGTCCCCTTCTCTGTCTGGACTTACAAATGGGACCATGCCTCTCAAGCCTTCCCCGCTGCTAGTGTACTGATCTGGAACGTCTTGACTGTTAAACTAGGAGGAGTATCAAACACAGAGGGCAAGCGTGTCTTCATGACATGAATGAGTTCGTTCAGCACTGTTTCTCGGACGCCTACTATGTCCCAGGGACAGTGCTAGTCAGTTAAGACAGAGGAAGAAAGAGACTGATGCTGTCCTGGCCCGCACAGATTGATCCAGAAGGGCAGGCAGCCAGGCCTACACTTACCAAAGAGTGTGATCAGGTCTGAGATAGAGGAAGAACAGGGTGTTAAGAGGATTTATCTCGACTGAGGGTTTAAGGTTCCTCTTATAAAAGGAGCCCTGAAGCCATCATCCTAAGGGTCCAAGAAGCTTTCTGTTTAAGCCGAGACTTGAGATCTAAAGAGGATGATGCATCCCCATCCTGGAAAGCAAGGGAGTTTCAGGTGAGGAAAGACAGTTACTTCCTATCATGGGAATAGCAAGCGAGAGCAGGAGGGAGCAGAGGGTGGGAGGGGTGGGATAATAGGGCCAGCAACACGGACCGGAGGGGCCCAGTCAGTCAGGGGAAGGAGTTGGGCCTGGATCCTGAGAGCCCCAGGAGCTTCGAAGGGCTCTTACAAGGGGTACGGCCTGATTCCCATATTTGAAAGGTATTTTGGTTTCAGGGTGGCTAATGAATTAGGGGGAGGTGAGATCGGAGGCAGGAAAGCCAGATGAGAGATTCTGGTGGTAACTACCGGAGAGATGGAGGTGGCCTAGATTCTAGGTCAGACTTGGGGGCAGGGAGGAAGGGGGAAAGGAAAAAAACTGTCTAGAATGAAATGAATTTTGGCCACTGATGGATGGTGCAGGAGGGGATGGGCAGATGATGACCCCACCACACTTTAAAAAATCCAGTTTGGACTGAAAAAAAATGCGTTCCATTTCATTCATGTTATTTCATTAATACACTTAGTGAAACGTCTTAAATTGCTTGCCTGAGAGAGAATACAAATTTATGCATAATGGTGTGAGCTAGGATAAATACTTAGCATCTGGATAGCCTCCTCCCTCCCTCCTTCCCTTCCTAGGCGGCATCATTACATTCTCTGTAAAAGGAAGATTTTTGCATTTTTACCTAAATGGAAATGCTATGAATATTTATTTTTTTAAGTTTCAAAATGTAAAAATGCTTTATTATAATGTAGTCAGTCATTTGCCTTAATGAAATAGTGAGGAACATGGAAAATTCAAAAATATGTATGAGTATCTGGCATTGGAATACATTATTAGGGCTTGAGGGAGAGCCCTAATTCATCTCTGCATCATCCTGCTCAGCTAAGGATATTAGAGTTGGACCAGGTGCCTGGTTCCAGCTGGGCGATGCCATCTGGAATTGCACTGATGAGCTCCTGAGGTTTCTCTGTGCATTAAACGTTTACTGTGTAAGCACTAGGGAGTAGACTAACCTCAGAGAGGCTCCTTTAATGGCTTTATGTTTGTTTGCTTGGCTGGTTGGTTGGTTGGTTGGTTGGTGCCTATAGTCTGGTTGTAATTCATAAAATTTATTTAGAATACATTTTCCTATAGAAATAACATTACAAACCATGGTTAGGTTTCCAGGCCACTCCACCAAAGTTATAGAGCCCTAATGTTATGAAAATAGTACATATCTGCAATGAGGAGTCATAGGAAGCCACACTGTTAGACTGGTAGTAACTGGGGAAGCAGAAATGTTGAGATGCATTATGTGTCTTTGTTAACTTTAAGAACGGTCAGTTTAATAAAAATGGAAGGAGGGCAATGGCAGTTTCGAGGGCAGCAGGTTGGTGCCACGGGGGTTAGAGGGTTAGAGATTGGGTTCATTTAAAATCAAAGCCTCTTCTGGACGCATGTGACTCACCAGCTCTGATCAGGGTAATTTGAAAACGCACAAATTGAAGTCCCACACATTCCCAGGGGGTAACTTGAGGAGGCTTAGAAGAGAGGTGGGTGGATGGGAAACAGGTCCCCCAGGGTGGAATTAATGGGTGGGACTGGGGAGAATTCTCCTGAGTGCACTGTGCAAGAGCAAGAGACAGAGGAGCATGAGGCTGGAAGTCCCTGCAGGCAGCTTTGAACGCCGGTTTCCCGCTGGCGTCCTGGACCCAGGACAGCAGGGTCGGGGAGCAGGGAGGAGGAAGGTGTGTGCATTCAGCCCTTTGGCATGAAGCTCTTGCCGCAGCCTGCAGTGTGCTGGGGTGAGCTATCTGCTGTGCAACGTGGAAGGCAGTTTTAAACGTTTCACGTGGAAAAGAGCTGACTTCCCTATGTTTAGAGAAATACTTGTTCTACTTGTCATAATCATTAGCTACCTGGACTTTAAAATGCATGTTCCTTGCCCTGTAATTTATTGTTACCCAGCCATGGCTTACACGCCCAGTTAATTTCAAAGGGTCCTTCCATTTCTATATCATGTTTCCTTTCCCCTAATTAGTCCTTAAGTGGCATTCAAATTCTATTTTTAAATGTATCATTGCTATATTTTCTAGTGAGAGTGAAATTTAAAAGCACCTACGTGTAACTACTGATTTAGGCTTACCTGTGCCTCCATTCCATGGAAATCTCCTGGAAAAATAGTGCAAAAAAAAAGCAGCATTTAATAGAAAGAAACCCGTAGCTACTAGAAGATCAGCATTTTCTGTAATTGGACCACATCTGTATTGGAAAAGAAATACCGGTTCCTCTAATTATAATGTATTATATTCAAACACTCACATGTGCTTGCGTTTACGTAGTCTTTGAGAGTCAACCGGTATAACAAATGCCTTAGACGGAGGGTATGAAAAACAAACGTTTAATCCCTCTTTTCCCTTTTGAGTCGAGCAGAAGTGGGCAGTCTTATTTGGAATACAACAGGAAGAACATCACCCTTTCCCTTACCTGGCGCCTGCTTCTCCCTTGTGGAGCAGCACTTCATAGCTTCATAGTCTATTCTCATTACATGTCCTAGTAGCTCCACAAGTGACAGGCAGGTAGGGTAACCTTTCCTGGAAGGACAGGAGGCCAGCACCAGCCCAGTCTGGCCCCAGCTGCCTGTATTCCCCGCTTCCTCTCTCTCTGAAAGCTCCACTTTCCTCTCGCACCTGGGTTAGTGCTTCTTAGCGGGATGCAGGGATCTTCTCAGAACGCAGAGGAGCATGGAGTCCAGTCCTGGAGTTACAGAAAACTGACCCGGAGAGCAGAGAGGCAGCAAGGCTCAGAGCTGCTGGGTCTCGGCCCATGATCCATGTTTGTGTCAAAGGCCCACAGCCCGTGGGCGGCCACTCCTCTTCTGGATGCTTCTGTGCCCTGAGCCTCCTCTCTTCCCCTGTTTGAGGGCCTGCTCTGCCATAATGAGGAAGATGGGTGCATCTTTCAACATTGAGGTGGGGTCACAGCACAGGCCTGGCAGGGTTCAATGTCTCTTGCAGGTTCTGCCTCAGGCCTGCTGAATTCTGACCTCATATACACGGCTCTCTGACTCCTTAAACATTCATGACATGTGGCTGTGCCTTAGCAAAACCACTGGGCCTTGTTGCATCCCACCACTCCCTGCCCGCCTCCGAGCTGACAGGAGTGCCCCAGGTGCCTTCTCCTTGTCTATGGCTGCAGGGCATTCCTTCTTTTATTTTTAAGTTACATTTATTGGGGTAACACTGGTTAATAATGTTACGGAATTTTCAGGTGGACCAGACTTTAATTCGACATCTGGGCACTCTATTATGCGCTCACCACGTGAAGTCTCATTTCCTTCTGTTGCCATATATTTGAGCCCCTTAACCCACTTTGCCCTCCCCGAGTATTACTTTCTTAAAATCTAATCATCAGGTGAAAAAAAATACTCATTGTGAGCTCTCTGGGCTTTAATGAGCTGAACCTCCTGGCAGACATTACAGTTTTCTATGCTTTTCAGCACCTTTTCATAAATCAGGTGTCTTTCTTATTTTTTTTAAGACTTCCTTTTCCTTCCAAGCATTCATTAATTTCAGATTAGGTTGCCTTGGTGTCTGTGGTGACCAGTTTCTTGCCTTTTAATGGCAGCCAGTTCCAGAAGAGGCAAAGAGAATCAGATTCATTCTACCCTCTGGGAGGCGCCATCCATCCAGTGCCTCCTCCCGTCTCCATGGTCCATCCACCCCCAAGGTTACATATCTGTCTCCCCATTCATCATGAACCCCTGAGGGCAAGGCTGATGTGTGTCCTCCCGTGCCTGCCTGCTGGTCCCTTTCCTGGGCACTCAGCACAGAGGAAGAACCTCAGACGGTGCTGGAATGAAGTGGATGAAGTGAATAAATGCCTGAATATAGAAGCGACATGACCCATGCAGCTTGTTCAAGGTCAGTGCAGATGCCTCCATCTTCTGTCAGCTGAAACATGCCTGTCCCTCTCAATCAGGGTGTCCAACCTTTGGGCATCTCTGCACCACATTAGTGCAGACCACACATTAAATACATTGCTACACGTAATCACAAAAGATCTCATAATGTTTTAGGTGAATTTATGATTTTGTATTGGGCCACATTTATAGCCATCATGGGCTACATCACCCCTGCAACGAAGGGACAGCTCACTAAGTGTATTAGATTTCTCCTGTGCTCACTACCTCGTACATGTGTTTAGCTCTGGGTGTGAGGCAGGAGGGTGATGATGTGTTAACATGCAGCTGGAATGGCCTTCATTTCGCCACCAGGAGAGGAAAGCAGCTCTTCCCACATGCTGAGTCTGGAACTGTGTTAGGGAGGGAGTGACTAGTGGCATGGCATGGACTTGACATTCGGGTTTGTCTACTGATTATAATATGGACACCAGTGAGGCTGACTGCTCTGAAAACAATTGTTCTTGACTCTGGGGGAGAAATCCTTTCCTGATGAAGGGAAACCTGCAAAACCATGCCTTTGGCATGAGGTGATTTCGCCTGAGGGAAGAAAAGTCAGGGTGATCTGAGCACGATCCAGCTGTCCCCTGGTGAGGAGGAGGAGGAGGAGATGGGAAGCCATGCAGGTGGACCCACCGCAGCCAGCCCTCAGCCCCGAGAGTCCACAGGGAAGACCGGCTTCCCTTCAGGGGCGCACATCCAGGTGACCTTAAAGCAGTCCCTAAGGGAGGTTGGTCTTCTCTGATTGACATGTGTGTATCTCCATGCAGGGGGAGGAGTCCAGCTGCACAACCATGGCTAGAATTAGCCTGAATAGAGAAGATGCGCAGAACAGCATTAGTGAGGAGCGTTGTTCTGTTAGCTGTTAGCTCCTACTGAAGGACGTCCTGCACTTTGCACTTTGCATCATCAGAGTTGGTCTGCAGCCAAATGAAAAAGCTTTTAGTGTGCCATATTAATACATAATCACAATATTATATGACATGTCATAGCATGGGATCCAAACAGAGAATACCACTGAAGTAATAGTAATCTAATAGCTAGCCAACAATATTGCTATTAAGTCTGCTCCCTGCCCCCCATCTATCCAATATATAGCCTAATAACCTGTAATAATTTTCTATGCAAATAACGTTAGCAATCACAGTTTATGGAAAAATATATATATATTTAATATTGTAAGAGAGGAGGTTCCTTTGCTGTAGGGATTCTAAATTTGTTACCTCATTTACCACTACACAAGGGGAGAGACTACGGTCCAGAGTAGAACTAGAATGCTTTCTCTCCCCAAAATCCAAGTGAGAAGCAAAAATGCATTTGGGACATAAACTGCTTTATAAAGTTTACAAAGCTGAAATCTGATCTCTAGTATATGCCAGTTCCTTAGCAACCAAGGCTGAGATGCAAAGTCCAAAGGGAAAAGATGGAAATAAGAGTGATATGTTTTCAAAACGTAACACTGGTAAACTAAACCCCTGTCTTCCTTAACTCTGAACCGTGACATGTACTCGCCTACAGGTATTTCCCTTTTGTGGTCATTAAATCATTGATTACATAACTTTGGCAACATTTTGATGATTTTCTACTGTTGAATATCTCCCTTAACATGACATAAAATATTATAGGTTGTTTCCAATGAGCCAGATTTTTTTAAAAAGTGGGACAGAGTTCAGTTTAGAAGAAAAGAAAGAAAAACAGAAGGAAAGAAAAGGAAGAAGAACGAAAGAGAAAACACCTTAGAAAGCACAGCATGGATTCGCCGTAAAGCTGACAGCGGAGCTTTGAAAATAAAGCCTACCACCAAAGTGGGTGGGAGCACAGTACCATTAATCTTCAGTGGCTCTGGGCTCCACAGTCTGCATATTATTTCTGCATATCAAAATGTATGTGTCTGCTACTTTTTAAAAAATGGGTAGGTAGCTCCTAGGCATACAAACATTTTTCTTCTGTTATCTTCTCTTTGAGGTGTTTTTTGTTTGTGTGTTTGCTTTTTGTCTGATTTTCTTTTTTGGGGGGGAAGCCCTGGTGGGATGGCAGGGAGAATAGAAGGAGATAAACCACTGTTTTTCTTTCCACGAGTCTTTAAAAATAATTGGTAACTTAACTGCTCCTCAACATAAAATATCATTCTCTTCCTAATAATTACAACTGCTTTTATCACAGAAAGGTGCAATAATGACCCTTGAAATTTTTTCTTCTTTGTAGAACAGAGTGTAAAACTTAAAAAAGCAAAATAAAACCCGTTACTGACATTTCGACTGTCATTCTCGTTGGGTTTCATGGTGAGTAGTGGTTATTTGAAAGCATGCGGTCCTCTCACGTGGAGTGGGAGGAACTCTCTTTCTCCTAAGATTGTCAGAAAGACAGGGTCCGTATCTGTGAGCACCAAATACAGAGACCCTTACCTGTGTTTGGGCAGCCCAAGCGTCAGCTTGTCCCTCAGCTGTTGTGGATCGAAGGCCAGCCGGCTTGCTCTGTGCAGAGGTGGCTCACGGGAATACAGATGCAGCCCTTCTACACTCTCCTCCTTGATTACGATCCTTTTGTTCCCTGAGCCGCGCTGTGAACTTGCTGCTTCTCTTTGCTGAAGCCTGCAGGTCTCGAAGGATTCTAGGCTGCCTTCCTTTCTCCTCCAGTCAGGACACGTTCCTGCAGCAGCTTGCACTCCGAGCACAGTGGCGGCAGCCTCTGTAGCAATGGTGATTTTATTTCAAAAACAATCAACAGCCCTTTTCCCCCCCAGTGACCTTGTTTTGTTTTGTTTTTTTTACTGGCCACGTGGTCATTCCTTTTGAGGTGCCTATTTTTACCTCCTTATTTTTTCCCACAACGTGGATGAAAATAATACAAGAAAGATTTTGCTCTTGTCCACTGTGCTTTCAGTGGTTGACTGGTCCCCTTCCCCTCCTTACGAGCAAGGCACTCCTTCTGATGAAAAGCCCTTCAGCTCACAAGACAGCCTGCAAGACTCCAGTTTGAAAAGCACCTAACTGGACGTTCATTCCTAACAGTACATTTCGCCTTCACAGTGCGTTTCACGACATGTCCAGTGTGCATGCTCCCTCTCCAATGAGTCGCATGTGGTGACAGAAACTAGGTCTCTGATAGAAACAGCCTAAGAAACAATCAGGAGCTGCATATCTATTGTCATTCACTCTTGAACTGTCGTTGCCCACCTATGAAGCAAATTAAAAAAAAAAAAAAAACGCTTTGAAAAGTGCTTAAATGTAATTATTAAATAAATCTGCCCGCTGGTTGTCATAGTTGAAACTCTGTCACACCTAACACAAGTACATACAGTTGTAAATACTGTTGTTTCCCTAATGCTCCGTGTGTGAGGGGCATCATGCATGCCTGCTGCCTGGAAAACGAAAGGAAGCAGTAGGACGCCTTCTTAAATCCTAGGAGTAGTAATCTGGGGCACTTTGGTAACAACAGTCTTTAAACTTAAAATTATAATCGCTTCCTAGCAGTTTGATGTGGTGCTTTAAGTCTGATTTACCAAAAGATGCTCACAAGGTTAGGATGTGGCTGTGTCAAAATAAGAGTTTTACTAGAATCTCTTAGTTGCTAAAAAGCACACACAGGGATTTTCTGTGGCCACAAATTTGCTGTGCCAGAGTAATTAATTCATTGCTTTTGGCTTATCACTAGTCAGATGGACCCTAGGTCGCCTTGCACCTGTGGTCATTGACCAGTGTTGTAGGACGTTAAAGTCAACCCACAGAGGCCAGTGTGGGGAGAGTCAGATTAGGCTCCGCCTGGTCCCTCGGTGGACTGGAATCCTAGGGGATGTCTAGCACCCCTGTGTTGCTTCTTCTAGGGCAGGGGGCAGGGCCCAGAGGAACTTCCATGTCAGCTCAAGTCTTTGTGTAGGGATTCACAGACCCTGTGCATTTATGGTACGATATGATAAGGGCAGGAGTCGCTGCGTCTTATGAGAAGCTCTTCCAAGATAGCTCTTCCTGGACACACGCCCCTGAACACATACACACACCTACCGCTTTGTTTGACTACTTTATACTGCCCTTTCTTCTGGTCTCTTCTTAATGAAATCAGAAAAGTTAAAAAATAAACAGAAACCACCCTATTTCCTTTGGCCAACAGAGAAGCCTTCAAATCTCAGGATGGTGGCCTCAGGTGCAGGACAGAGGGGAGGACAACTCTGGACTCACTTACTCACCCAACCTGGGCTCTCACCATATCTACTAACTAGATAAGCAGGTAAAATGATACTTGTTTTCATTCTTTGCCAAAAGAGCAAAATGGAGGAGTTATTGGAAAGCGTGCTTTCTGTCAGCACCATTAATCTGGATGTTAGATGATCAGATATCGTAACAGTCTTCTCTTAAAGTTCAGTTGCAAAGAGAGAGCTCCCCCTCCCCTTGCATGCTTATGTAAACAGGAATAGACGAGCAGGAAGAAGCTGATAATATGATAGGTTGGTAAGCAATTTCTCTCCCCGAGGCAAACACTTTTAAGTAGAAAAATGATACCAACATGACGGCTCCAGTCCTCCTGGAAAACGGTCCTAGAAGCACCAGAATTCTCGGATCCAGACAAAGAGCTTGTTATACACACAGAAGAGGAGGGAGGGTCAACAAAAGACAGAAATAACTCGCCAACTGAAAACAAGTGAAAAATCCTTAAAGTGTGAGGAGTGTGCCCATAAACAAACCCCAAATCTGCAAGCCTTCTTGTGCCCCCCGTCCCCGCCCGGGGCAGAGTGTCACAGACAGCGGGCGGGGGTCCTCTGTGCACAGCCCCCCGAGTGAGGCCTCGTGGCCCGGCTTCCACGCGCAGTCGGAAACAGAACAGTGTCGCTTTGACCTCTGCTGTGACTCCAGATCTGAGCTGCAGCTAGGACCCCCTGATACAATGGAAACACCCACTGTGAAAGCTCAGCGAAGTGGGAGCCAGCCTGAAGAGTTAGAAGGCTGCAACTGAGACAGAAATAGCATCGGTGTCTCTCAGGTTAGGAACCTCTTCTAAATTAGAGTTGGACAGCCGCCTTTGTTCTGGGAGCCAGCAAGTTTGGAGAAAGCACTGAAATAGTGCAGGTAGCTAGAAACACCTTCGGCCAAAAGTAAGGTCTGGGAAACTTGGCAAGTGAAAGGTAATTGTGTGTTTAGAAAATAAGCGAGCCTGGCTTATTTGTTTATTAAATTGGCTCATTGTGTAGAGAAGGATGGACCATAGCAGAGAAATGATACATCAGAGTTAGTCCAAGACTGCCAACCTCAGGAATCTTGGGGAAAAAAAAAGCGTTACGTCATAGCTAAACTCGGGAACTCCGGCACTGGGCAGAGGGAGGCAGATCCCGCAGCCCAGCTAACGCATCGTCCCATCTGCAGCCAAGGGCTTGTTTGCTCTGTTGTGAATGTGCATTTGATTCCAGGCTGGAGTCTTGGGGGTGCAAGAACACTATTTCCCCCCTTCATCTTTGCCTCATGGATTCACAGAAAGAAGAGAAAAGTGTCACGTCTGTTACAAAAGAGTCACACTCAGGTGTTGAAAATAGACTGCAGTTATATTTAACTCACCGGCGTATGCACAATGTGTGCCTGCTGCGTGAGCGGTGCTATGAGCGGTTCCATCACCCCCCTTGTGGGTTATCCTCACTGCGTCTCTGACAGTCTCCCCTTGGGGACGACCCACATCCTCTTCCCACCCAGAGCGGGCATCAGGAGCCATGAGGTCACTGGCCGGTTGCTCAGGTGATGGGGGTTGAAGGAACCCCCTTACCCGTGCGTTTCCTCCTGTCGGCTCCTTCCTCTCTCAGGTTCACTCTTCGACTGGGGCCTGAGCATCGCTTACTTCGCCTCTTCTGCTACTCTCAGATGGGCTTGTGTTTTGTTTGTTTGTTTCCTTTTTGGCCAACCCTGATACTTGTATGGGAGGGGCTCTCATTCATTTGGGGTCTAATGGGTTATAGAAAGATGCAAAGTGCCAGTGGCTCATTTGTTAGGGAGCTGAATGGCCCAGGAGATGGACTCTGCTGGCTGCTGAGGTGCAGGCAGTCCCGCCACTCAGGAAGCACTATCTGTGAACGTTCGAATCACTCCAGCGCTCTGGCCACCACTTAGCAGCTCCCCTGACTTTGAAGCCCTCAGCAAGGCTTTGCTGTCCCACAGCACAGCCACAGTGGGAGCAGAGCGTGCCCAACACAGGAGACAGTTGGGTAGAGCAGGTGTTCTAGCTAGGCTTCTTCGTGTGTTCTGCCTTGCTTGTCCAGAACGTTCTGCTCTGGGTGCTGTTGCTGAGAAAAGAGAGGGCAGTGAGTCACCACCCAATGGGGACATGATTGGTCAGGCATGGCTCATGAGCACTTGGTGAATGGAGGACACACTCCAGTGTTTGCCATGCTGAAGGCTCTGACTCTCTGCAGGCCTGCGGATGAGCTCATTTCTATTCCCCCATGTCCCATGCAAAGTGAGGCATAGCTGGTTCCTAAGGGAGACTCTAGAGGGTCTGAACCAATGGGTGTGCTACGGACCAAACCACGCTAGCCAAGACTGAACCGCCGAGTCTGCCCAGGACTCCATAAGATGTTGCTAAGCTGCTATGGACCCTCCAGGCCAGTCTCTTTGGGAGTGTTTCTTGGTCAAAGCGGTCTCTGTCCTTGGCCTTCAGATGTGCCAGCAAGCTGAGCATTTGATTTGGTTCACTCCTGCCTGAAACGCGGTCTCCAGATCTGGCAGGTGAAGAAATGATTGGCAAGGCAATGAGCCAGTAAGAAGCAACGTCACATCCTTAGGTGAGATTAGCCTTGTACAGAGGACATCAGTTAGCTGTGTACAGTCACCTCCTTTGTAGAAAGTTGTAGCAGAAACAGCTTTTTAAAAAGTGCTCACTTGAGTATATGTTTTTTAGGAAGGGAGAGAGAGAGAAGCATCCATGTGAGAAACATCGATCGGCTCCTTCCCATCTGTGCCCAGACCAGGGATCAAACCCACAACCTAGATATGTGCCCAGACAAGGGATTGAACCCACAACCTAGGTATGTGCCCAGACCAGGGATTGAACCCGCTACCTAGGTATGTGCCCTGACCAGGGATTGAACCCACAACCTTTTGGTGTACAGGATAATGCTCCAACCAACTGAGCCCCCTGACCAGCACACAGAAACAGCTTTTTAAATGTGGTTCTGACTTAGGTTTGTACAAAATAGAAAACGATGGGCCTTATTGGAATAAAACACGGTTCCTTCTTAAATTTTTTTGAATTGTATCTTGGATACAGAAAGAAAAAATGTGACCATTATAAAGAAAAGTTGGGGAAATTCCTTGCTCTGACCCAATGTTCCACTTGTTGAGGCTAAAAGAATGTTGGAGTCTCTTAACGAGCAAACCTGTCTATACCATGTGTGATCAGGATGAAAGCCAAATGATACCACCCATCTTGCCATATAAGGACTTCATGCATTTAAGAACTTCCCGTATATTTTCTTGCTCATTTTCTGAAAGTCTCTGTGACATTCATAGAGGGCTGGCCAAAGGTCATGGACAAGGCCGGCCCAGACATTTTTTATGTTAGCTCACAGAAAGTTAAGATATCAACCATTTTCTCTGGTTCAACCTGCAATTGGTTACATGGTGCTTGACGGTCAAGACTGAGTTCCTATTTCTGATGGCAAATGTTCCAGCTTCACATTTTTTCTCAGGTCAAAATAAACCCTAGGTCCTACAGACATCCATGACGTGCATAAAGTGTCTTATTTATGGTGCGGATTTAGAATACAGAGCCCGGAACTCGAAGAAGTGAGTGCCATTACAGTGTCTTGTAGTTTCTTCCAAGAAAACGAAAATCCAGGGCTTAACATTTTCTAGTCTTGATTTCAGGCTGAAAGTAATATGAGTTTGGAGACTGATCAAAATCTCCCGCCTTGAAAACAAAACCATACAAAAGCTCTTTTTTATACTTAAGCTGGAAAGAAAGGAACTTTCTCTGGGTTTTGCTCTTAACTGATAAAACTCGAAGAATTCGGGCTAGACGCTTGACCTTGACCGAATACACCAGTACACCGTGCTTTAAGAGGGGCGGGGAGACAACGGGCCAGAACCGTGCACGCGCGTGTTTTCAAGTTACAAAGTTTTCATTTAACCTATGTTAACATTTTTTAAACTGTGCTCACTGCTTTCTATATTAAGGATTAGAGTTAAATAACATCATCTTTCCTTTCCCAGAAATAAAAAGTAAGTATCGTTCCCAATCCAGGGCTTAGGTTTAACCCTAAAGATGCAAGTCAGGGTTTGAAAAAATGTGAGTGCTGTGGTCGCTATGACAGCTCGCTCATATATCTCATGCTTTATTCTCAAGACCTTGCCCCTCTGTTAAACTAACACGGCACTAGGTTCAATTTGCGGAAAGTGAAGATCTATTTGGATAACTTAGTCAAAATCACTTTAAGGATCTTTGCTAAGGCATCCATGAATATTTTTCACTTGGGTTATTGTTCAAAGAGATTCTCGTGTTTACAAACACCCGAGCACCCCAGGCTCAGGCCTTCACGGGGATAGTGACTTCGCTTCTGCCAACGGTGCACACCTTGGGGGCCAGGGGGTGAGCTGGGGCTGTGCTGGGCTCACCTGCGGTTTGTATACACTGGCAGAAAAATTCACACTGCGCAGTGTTTTGTTCTGCATGTTAAGTGATTTATTGAAAAAATAAACTGTTCCTAAACTTTCCTTAATCAGAAAGCATACAGAGTCATCTGCCAAGTAAAATAATCCCAGTGGAATTGAGCAAACGGCCCCTCCCTCAGGGACCATTGTTAGTGTTGGAGCTTCTTTCCTCCTGTCCCCTCTCTTGTCTCCTCTTCCTCTGTCACCGCAGACAGGGCAGCAGTCCCTCCAGCAGCTGCAGTCCCGTCCCCCAGGAGAGCTTTCTGATACCAGGCTTGCATGTAGGAAGAGCATGGCTCCCAAGTGAAAGATACCTGTGGTTTTCTGAAGGTGGAGGGCATTGCCTCGCAGTGTGGTTCTGTCAGGAGACAAAGAGGGTGAGTGGTTAAGCTGAAAGACACACAGCAAAAGTGATTCGTAGCCAGCAGGAGCATCTGCCAGAATGTCACACGCCAAAAGGTCGCAGTAATGCTGGATCTGCTGCAGGCTCACAGGAACACGATGGTACACGGCGGGAGCCGCCTGTTAGGGTCGAGCCTGGGACTGTGCTGCTGCTCATCGCCAGCACGGCAGGCTGTTGGAAGGGTGAACGGTGTGATTGTAACACTGGTTTTCAGGGTCAGCAGGGCCGGACTGGAGAGGCGTTTCAACATGTACCGAGCTGGGCACACAGGCTGTCGGGTGTTTCTAAGGTTTCCTTTTACAAAGGGACACACTGTCCCAGAAGACAAATTATTCTGCTGATGAACCAGAGGTGCACATTCGTGTCCTTAGCAACATTATTCTCTCTTAGTCTCAGAATTAACAATAAGTGTGGAAGCACTTTAATATTTTATAAGCTCTGTCCAAATACAGAAATTTTTTACATATACATATTTTTAAAACCTTATAAAGAAAAATAGCGCCATAGAAATTAATTGTATTAGTATCGGGAGTAATAATTAATCCTGCCTAATTCATTCATGTAAGTGAAATAAGCAAGCTCTCCTTCCTACTTGGGCTGACTGAGAATAGTGCTTTCTTTGTCATACGATGGAACTAGTAACAGTCATGTAGCCTCGACTGCTCGAAGTGTTTGCTGCGTATTAATGCATTAATCTGCTAGATAACCCTCTGAACTAGCTACTGTTACAATTTTCTTTCTCCAAATGAGGAAACAAAGGAACAGAGTCCATAAGTGACTTGCCAAGACCACACGATCATCTTTATATTTTTTAAGACTCTCGAGAAATCCGCTAGTCAGTCAGAAGTATACATGGGGTTTTTTTCCCTAACAGTGTCCATTTCTCCCTGTGATCTTTGAGCTTGACTGCCTTTACTGCAATTAGCAGTAATAATAATAATGGTAAGCTATTACCATTGATGGAGGGCTTATCACTGTAGACCATGCAAAAACTGAGCATCTTAAATGGATGCTTCCCTGTGACGCGGCTCCTGTCACCCCGTTGTACAGAGGGGAGACGGAAGGGAACGAGGGCAGATAACTTGTCTAGAGTCAGACGGCAGAGCCCTCCGCTGTGTCGACAGGCCCGCGGTAGCGCTCACGTTCCCTATCACATCACCAGTCCTTCTTTCCACGTACTTCTAGATTTTATGCAGAATCCCTATGGTCCGTCTTCAAAGATGCTGATGAACTTTGTGGAAGGGCAGCCACATTCTTTAGGCCAGTTCATGAATGAGTTGGGAGTTTTGTTCTGGCCTCCCATGCTCCTGTTACTATTAGGATTTGTATTTCCAACAGCTAAACTGGTTATTAGTGAGAGCTCTGGCTGATCTGCTCCTCATTACCTTGAATAGCAAATGCCCTTGTTTGTGAATGAACAACCAGCCCCCCTCCCAAACAAAGACCTGATCTTTAGACAGCAGAAGGTGTCAGACTACCAAAATGTATCTCATTTTTAGTGAGCGTGTCAAGCCATTTTTATTTTCAGTGTCAATGGACACTGTGAGGGAAACATACATGGCTACGCTGTGATTGGAGCATGGAATGAGTATTCACCTGCTCTGGGACGTCTGAAGATACCGTGTCAAAGACAAGCCTTAGCACGAGCAGGACGGCAGTCGCCGACCTCAAGGGGGTCCTGGATGCCACCCAGCAGGTTTATCTGAGACCCAGGAGTAAGGATGCGCATTGACGGAGCCTCCCCACCAAGCTGGCCCAACTCAGGTCCACCGAAGCAGCAGCACAATTTTATCAAGAGATTTAAAACATAATAAGCACCAGTAATTGTCTCTGGCCACTCACCCATTCGGTTGTAGCTAGATATGTTTTAATTGTCCACTGGAAGGGAGGCTGGAAATAATTTTTGGGAACTAGTTCAGTCGCTCTTTTTCAGGAAGGTTAGGTGGTGATTTGCTTTCCAGGATCTCCATGGTCCTACTTGTCCCAGATGTTTTACTGCTTTCATGGGGGAGCAGATATCCTTGTCCTCGTGTCTGAGCTAGGAAGCTAAAACATGAGTGGTTTGATTAAAGCTTACTTGAACCTTTCTGCAAACTTGCCTCCTCCGACTTCTCTTGCAACAGTTTTGGGGGGGGGGGGTTGTTTGTTTTTTGTTTTACTTTTTTACTGAATTTATTGTGATAATGTTGGTTAATAAAATTATACAGGTTTCAGTTTTACAATTCTGTAGTACATCATCTGTATATTGTATTGTGTGTGCACCCTAAGTCAAGTCCCCTTCCATCCCCCCTTTACCTCTTCCCTCTGGGAATTGCCATGCGGTTGTCTATGTCTGTGAGCAAGTTTTAAATAAATCTGTTAGAATTCGTTTTCAATTCTCATACTGTTTGTAGATAACTTCAAGAGTTCTATAAACTACTTATTTGCTGAATGTAATCAGTTTATGTTTACTTTTTCCCCTGTATGACTTTGGTTATTGAATTTTTGAGGAAGAATACTGCATACTTATAACTTAGAAATATTTTTCCTCAGTGCATTTACTTTGGAACCTTATAACAAAGCACAATAGTGGAAATAATATTTATTTACAAATGGAAGCTGTCAGAATTTCCACTGAGACAATAAATTCATGTCTGTGGTAGAAACCTTTAATAACTTTTAAATACTTTGCTATGTTTTTAGTGTGTGAATTATGTTCTGTTTTGGAAAGGTGACTGTTCGAAGACTGATTGCTTCATTTAATTTTTAGATCAGAAAATCCCCCCAAAACCTTTATTTGGAGGTTATTGATGTAAATATTGCTTTTCTTGGAAGGAAGCCGCCAGGAAATTTCACTGTAATTTCGAGTAGAGCTGTGCACTGTTGGTGTTATGAGCTGTTAAGAAATACCGGCAGAGCCCTGACCAGCGTAGCTCAGTTGGTTGAGTGTCATCCTGCAAAGCAAAAGGTCGCTGGTTCAATTCCAGGTCGGGGCGCATGCTGGGTTGCGGGGAGAGGCAACAGATTGGTGTTTCTCTTATATGTCAGTGTTTCTCTCCTCCTCTTTCTCCCTCCCTTCCCCTCTCCCTAAAAATAAACAAGATCTTTAAGAAGAAAAAAGAAATACTGGGTAGAGAATTAGATATTTCACTGAACAATCATTTTTCCCCTCGAAAATTCGGGTAAGTTTAAAAAGCAAAATGTCTTTCATAAATGATTAAAGCTTTGTTCCTTAAAGGTTTTCCCTCTTCCTTATCTTTCTTAATAATTTAATTTGGTGATGAAAAACATTAATCTATGGGAAATAGTCTATGGCTTGGTAACTGCTTTTCCCCAAGCAAGATTAATATGCTAGTTGAGGAAAAGCATGTTTGTTTTCAATTCTGTGATCAGCTCAGTTGGGCAAGTTTCCCAGAGTACACTGAAGGATAGTAAGAAGTCTTAGGTGAAAATTGGACCCTGTGATCAAGTAAGTTTAGGAGGTAAGAATTCTACTCCTAAGCCACTGATGCCCATATTCAAATGTTTGGCAATATTGGGTTGACTATGATAAAATAATTCTCAGAGATTTTTTTTTCTGATCCCTGACCTTTGCAAATGATTAGTATATATTTAAATATTCATTGAAAGAAATGAGGGTCTGTAACTTTTTCAAAATCAGCAAATAATTGACAAAAAAAGGCAACCTCACATTGTGTTTCCAGAATCCCAGAGCAGTAAACTGAGCAGAAGGATGCCATGGGGCAGGCGCCCTTCAGGGTCACAGGGGACCCTGAAGGGGCAACGGATGCCTGCTGATCAAATCCCAGGCATTTGGCTGCATCATGGGCCAAATCGTGGTCATGCCAGAATGAGGAAATTACGAAGTCCTTCCTTTCATCCTGAGCCTTTTCCTGTCTTTGATTTATCAGTGCACTTCACCTTGAGGGAAAGAGTGAAGCAAGCAAGTATGGGAAGTTGGCGTTTCATCACCGAGAAGAGAGAAAGGATGGGGTAAAGCATTGGTAAGGGGAGACTGAAGATTGGGGATCAGCCCTGGGTTCCCTGCTTTTCCCCAGCCTCACCTCCCCTGCCCCAGGGGCAGAGTTCCATGTGGGAGGTTACAGCCTGGACAAGTGACTTCTGTGGGTTACAAGTGCGTGGGACAAATCCTCAAACCACAACTTATAAAACTGCAAATTCGAGTTTAAAGAATATTGCTTTTAAATGTGCCATCAATAGTACTATTAAAGAGTACGTCTTAATTGTAAAAAAAAGAAAAAAGGACAAAAAAACTAGAGATTGCCTGATTTGACTTTAAAAACAGCTTTAAATGTGTTTGAATGTTTCACATTATGTGTGGTCCAGCATTGGGAATACTCAAAATTATAGTTTATGTTGAGTTATAGTCTATTTATCAAAAATAGTCAAGTTACTTCTCCTAAAAATGTGTCTTTAAAAACAAAGAAAAGAAAATTGAACTACTTCATTAAGGCACACCGAGAAAATGAATTAACATGAGATGCCTTTGGAGTGACCAACTGACCCAGTGTGCCCTGCACCGCGGGGTTTCCTGGATCCTGGACTTCCCGTCCTAAACCAGGCAGTGTCCCAGGAAAACCAGGCCACTCGGTGCCTACTGAATGCCAGGCGCCAGGCTCGATGTGGGTGAAGTGGTGAATGAAATTCAGGGCAGTGCCAGCAGGTCCGCCTCGTGGGCTCCTTTTCCTGGGCAGTGCATGTGAAGATGGCCAGTGGGGAGGCAGTGTGAGGAAACACATCGTCGACCTTGGACTCTGGAACCGCTCTTTGCTGATGTGTTTGCATTAGCTGTTGTTTTAATCTTTTAGTTATGACCAAATCATTCTTCTAAATTAGCAATGTTGCTTTTTATCCCCAAAGGCGCACACACACGTGCCTACCCCCCCAATTTACACACGCATGCGCACACACAGACACACGCACACTCGCACCCCGCAGCCCACAGTATTTGCATACCCCAAGCCGTCAGGGACCGTCTTCTCGCCGCTTCCTCTCCCTGCAGGTGACCACTGTGTTTGATTTGGCCCCTCCACTTAGCATAGTATCATGGGGGTGAGGCTTTCCTCAATCCCCTGTTCACGTGTTCCCCACCTTCACTTATTGCAGCCTGTGTAGGTGTGTGTCACCGGGGAGGAGGCAGCCCCGGTGCTAGGGGCCGGTTACAAGTGACATGTTCTCAGTACAAGACAGCACTGTGTTAGGAGAATACATTAGTCCAATCAGCCCAGGCACGAAAGGATTTGAAGGTTTTGAAGGACAGCCTCAGGTACACAAGAAGATTTCACCTAACAATTTTAAAGAGCATGCCTCGTGCATGTGCGATCCGCTGTGGTGATTTTAACGTATCGTTTAACCAGGAGCTTTTCCACGTAAAGCACCTACTTTCCTGACATTCATTCTTCCATCCATCCACCTTCCAGATAAAGAACAGGTGGTTGATTTTACCCCCATAATCCAAAAATAGCAAAGCCAGGTTCCAAACTTGAGCACTAATAATTCGTTGGTTTATACACCATGGTACAAACATTGCAAAGGATTATTTTGGACAGTAGGTTGATGTCTTCTGGGCTGAAACTACTATTCAGTTAAAAGAGAATTGATGAACTTCGATGAAGACACTGCACTTATTAATGTATTACTTCATCTCTAGATCCCAAGGATAATGAGAACTGCTTTTATTTGTCTCAGGTCCCTGCCTAAAACACAGGAAATATGAAACAAGGCTTTCTATGTAGTTGACTTGTGGGAGGGTTTTCTCAGGGGCTGATTCCTGGGACGCGTGATGTGTGATGGTGGGGCAGCGGCAGCCTGGCTGTGGATCCTACATCGTGGCAGGCATCCTGTTGATTGGCTGCACGAGAACCAGCGACTGGGCCAAGCATGTTCTTCCTAAGCATTTGGTAGTTTATTTATAAAGAAGGATTTTGACACTTCTCTTCTTGTATCTCAGAGAGAAGGCTGTATTATTTGTAGAACTTGACATTTTCTGGTAGGAGCAGAATTCTGACTCTAGTATGTTCGGCTTTTGATTGTGCGATTGGATTATTTCTAGAAGTCCCACCACGCAGATTGAAGGAGAACAGAGGGATCGCAGCATCTGCATATCACAGTAAATGTTTCTGGTTGTACCCAGGGTGGTGTACTGGTGAATTTACCTGAGTTCTGTTACTGGCTTTGCCACTTGCTACTGATGTGGCCTCGGTTAAGCCAACTTCTCCCAGCCTGCCCCCTCTTCTGTAAAGGGCTGGCAAACAAATGATGGTAAAACATGTTTCCCCGGGTAGTAGTGACTGTTAGGCTAGAGAAAACGTGTGGGGTGCTCAGCACAGAAGCTGATATTTAAGTTCCTCTGCATTCTATTCTTTCTCTCCATTATAATGTCCAATGAAAGTCATCAGTTAACTAAAACTGAAGTAAAAGTCCACATTGCAAAATTGTTTCTTCTGAGTGATTGCCCCATAGGGAATTCCATTCAGTAATTAGGACCTTAAATATTGGTGCACTGGACGTGGGCAAAGCCATTTGCCAGCTGGTTCTTTTACCGCTGATTTGGATATAGTGCAAGGGGATGTGCCTTATTTTGATAAACTGATGTATTCCTGTAGCATGGCTAGCGTCTAGGCCATGAATCATTTTCACAAGTAAGTTTTCCAAATAATGAGATCCTCACTAAAGGCCATATATTACTGATGGGGTTTTTTTCCCCATGGTAGGGGCCCAGAGAACTGCATTACAGTAAAGACATGTTTGTTTTTAATGCTAGAAGATACTTTGGGTGGTATCCAAGCTGACCTGTCATGGACAGCTTTATAGCTAATTATTTGGTGAGATTTCCGTGGTCCCTTTTTCTAAATAGCATAAAGTAAATGGCAGTGCTTAAAGTAGGGTGTTGTAGCAACAGCCCAGAAACAAGGGGGTGTGTTTCACAATGTGTCTGTAGTTACTGTGTTTCTCCTATGACACAACAGTGCCTACATGGTGTGACCAGAGGTGTGCCAAAGACTCCCCTCCATCCAAACACACACGACCCCTGCACCTCCCCAGAGATGCTGGATACTCTCAGCAATCAGATTAGCCATTTCAGATTATGGCATTGCCTCCTAAAGTCCTCCTCTAAATTTCCATTGAAATAAAAAGATAATCTGGGAGGGAAACCATGACATAATGTATCCAATCGCTGAATGACCAGCCTTGACCAGTGTGGCTTAGTTGACTGGCACATCGTCCTGCAAAGTGAAAGTTTGACGATTTGTTTCCCAGTCAGAGCACATGCCTACGTTGTGGGTTCGGTCCCCTGGCGAGGCACATACAAGAAGCCACCGATCGATATTTCTCTCTCTCATCAGCATTTCTCTCCCTCTCTTTTTCCCACCCTTTCCCTCTCTCTAAAAAATAAATACATTTAAAAATTAAAAAAATAAAATAAAATACATTGCTGAATGATCAACTCTCTTCAAGCAAGATCCCAAGAGAATGTGAGATAAGTAAGAGTTAATATATGTAAAGCATTTAGAACAGTGTTTTTGGCACTTGGTAAAAGGATTAGCTGTTATTATTACTGAAGTATGTTAAGTCATGCCTGAGGGAAGGGAAAAGCATGGATTAGGGTCTGCCAACTGCCTGAGCAAACAACACTGACACCTCAGCATAAGAAAACTTTCTCGTTTGTGCAACAGCCAGGGACCAGTGGGGTGGTTCTTCTCCACACAGACATCCAGGAATCTAGGTTACTTGTATATCGTAGTTCTGCCATATTCTAGAACCTCTGAGTTTCTTCACTGATTTTCAGTATCGAACTGGCAAGTGAGGAAAGAGGTTTGTTTGCTCAGGATTTCTTAGGGACCAAACCTCCTCCCACATTCCCACATCTTCCACATTCTCTTGACTCTCTGTCACATTCCATTGGCTAGAATGGGTCACATGGCCCTGCCAAACTGCAGAGGAAACTGGGAAATGTAGTTTAGCTACATGCCCAGGAAGCAGAGAACATGAATATTGGTCATAGCATGGTAAACCAATAGAAAATTGGTGATTTTGACTTTGGTATATGGTTTCACTATGAAACATAAACATTTTTCAGTTTCATTTTGAGAATGAATGGGAAAATCTCCCTTACTTGGCACAAAACATTCAAATTCTATCATTCATGTAGAAATTCAGCAATATTACCATTTCTGAATAAAATAAAAGCTAACATCTAGGGAGTACTTACTATATATCAAAATATTAAGAACTTTATGTGCTTGTTTCATCTTATTTAATAAAAATTAATTTATTTAATCCTCACCACGTCCCTTGTGAGATAGGTACCAGAGTTTTATACATTTGATGGATGAAAAAAACTGAATTACAGAAAAGCCATTAATCCAAATTTAAAAAAAATATGAACTGACTGATTCAAAAATATGAATCACAAACAGGATTAGCCAAGCTTCCGATTTGTGTTTTCCTCTATCCCTTTCATCTACAACCTGACCACATTTGGCAGAGCGCAAATTCATTGTTGTCAGTGCCATTTTCTACTTAGGGAGATTGAATCCAGATACACAGCAGAAGAGACTTAATCCAATGTGGGTGTTCACTCTACCCGATACAGCACCCATTAATTTGTTATGAGTTGGGTGGTTTGTGAAGAAACCCGAATAGCCGTGTGCATGGAAAAACACAGTGGTGTGTGCTTTATCCTTTAGTTTACTTTCATTTATTTGCTTAGCTAAACATGCAATGTATGTTACCAGGTTAACCGTGCATGCGTTGTATTAGTCTGAAAAAGGGACTTTGGTATCTTAACGTCTGATATCTGTTTAGATAGTCCTTGAACAGCTAGTTGCCTTACATTGGATTTGCAGTTAATATTTTAATCACAGAGGTTAAATAACCTGATGTCACTGGTATGAGTGCTATAATCTTACGAGCATGGCATCAAAGTGAGAAACGATAAAAGCACAATTCTGTGAGCCCCTGTAGGTGGTGAACAGTGTAAAGATTGATCTTTGAATTAGGCACGTACTTTTTTAAAAGAATCTTCACGGTCTGCTCATTGCAATCTTTATCAATTCCATGGATGTCAAGTTTCTCTGTGGCGCTAAGATATGTTTGTAAAAGCCCTGAAAAGTTGAAATGTAAACAGATGTCAGATGGCAGCAGCAGATGTGTAATGGTACAAGGGGTTTTGTTAGGCCACGGAATAGCTGACTAATTAGAATTTCTGTGTGCGGCGTCTCTACTTAAACACTTTTGGCCAAGGGACAGGACAGTTGGGTGTTTGCCCAGTTGTTTGTGGCCTCATCTGTCTCTTGTAAAGGCTCAGTATGGAAGCAGAATGAGGAAAGTACCTACTTCTGAATATTTGGCTCACGTGTTTTTTGGTTTCCATGTGCCATGTTTTAGTTTTATAAAAACACGAGAAACTTAGGCTAAACATCTGATCTATCCATTCCTAATAGGTAATAATCCTATGATTTTTGCCTCTACATTTCTAGGTATTTTCCATTGTGCAAAGTTATAATGTTCCTTATCACATTTGTTCTTCCAAGTAATTTCATCGAGCTGATAAAGGGACATTGCTCACCTTACAGGGTGTGTAACCAGAGGCATGGGGCACTGAGGTGAGCTCTGACAGGCCAACCTCAAGTCCAGGGCCAGGCAGAAAAGGGAAGTATCCAGGGCCAACCTCTTTGGCTGTTACACTGGTAATTTCGAAGGGACTTTGGACTTGGGACCTCACCCTGGAGAGCCAGGGACCCTTTTATAAGGGTCATATCAAGAATGAGGCGTGTTAGCAGTCATTCACGTCGGCTGATTCAATGCCCTCACAACCTGCAGGACTTGTCATTGGGCTTATTAGCTGTCATCGTTTGGAAATGACTGCTCATTTTTATTATGAAAAACGTGACATGGTGATTCTCTTTCCGTGGGCTACTATTGAGGGGAGTTTGGGTTCTGTGGCACGTAGGGTTGCCGTGCCTTAGATTTCATGACCATGAATGTGTATTATCATTCCTTTCTTAATTCAAAGCAGCTCAATTACAACATTAAAGAGTAACTACCTTTTGCTTGCTGTACTCTTGGACAAATCATTCAGTCATTATCTCCCCTTAGGCTTCCACGAGTAGTCCAGTTTTGGTTTTGATTTCTAAACAAGAATAAAGGTTATACGCATCAGACAAACCATTTCTAGGCTAAGGCTACTCAACTCTCATTCCCCCCCCCCAACGATAAAAAAGTGGGGGTGTGGATTGGTTTTCCATCACTTTTTATTTTTTTCTATTCATTTTTAGTCAGAATCTATGTTTTTCCTCTTTCAAGGAAGGATTATCCTACTGGGAATACATCGTTTCAGCCTTGATATTTGTGGAGACAAAATGTAACAGAGATGGTATTTTTTCTTTAGTCAAAGCTGTCTGAAGATTCAGCAGACTCTTCGTCAGTGTAAGATATTCTTGCTACCACCTACTTGTTCAGTGGGTTTCTGTCTGCTGCCTGTTTATCTGGGCAAAGGCACCACAGGAAGTAAGGAAAGTTTAAATGTGGAAATGACTTCTTACACGTCAGAGGCTATGAACTTGAAAGTCATTTGTTAGTTTTGATCTCCACTTGGCTTGAAAATAACCCACATTTTCTCTTTCCGTTTCCTGATCGTTGAATTATTTGTAGGAGGACCACCTACTCAAACTCCAAGCTATGATTGCTTTTTTGCCACATAGTTGTAAATTGTTCATTTCCACAGCAAATTTGTCATTTTGTAAACAGGATCTCTTTTCCTTTTTAAAATTATTTTTATTTTTTAGTTATCATTGTTGTTATTCTTAATATTCTAGCAAGGGTGCCCAACCTGCAGCCCACGGGCCGCATGCAGCCAGGGACAGCTATGAATGCAGCCCAACACAAAATCATAAATTTACATAAAATCTTGTTTTTTGCTCATCAGTTTTTGTTAGTGTTTGTGTGTTTAATGTGTGGCCCAAGACAACTCTTCTTTTTCCAGTGTGGCCCAGAGACGCCAAAAGGTTGGGCACCCCTATATAGAGATAGACACACTGACATCCAAATGAATCACAGTCCAAAACACTTAGGATCAGAAAGTAAAAGTCCTGCCCTGGCTGGTGTAGCTCAGTGGATTGAGCGTGGGCTGGGAACCAAAGAGTCCCGGTTCGATTCCCAGTCAGGGCATATGCCTGGGTTGCGGGCCAGGTCCCCATGAGGGCCATGTGAGAGGCAACCATACATTGCTGTTTCTCTCCCTCTCTTTCTCCCTTCCTTCCCCTCTCTCTAAAAATAAAGTCTTTAAAAAAAAGCACAAAATATAACATTTAAAAAAAATTAAAAAAAAAAAAGAAAGAAAGTAAAAGTCCTAAGCACTCAGGACAGCGAAATAAATAGTTATTTTCTTATAATGTAGGTATAAAATGATATGGATTCAGCTTTTTGACTGCCTGAGCAACTGTTAGCAATAATCTCTGAAGTTCACACTTTGCCCTTTGCAACAAACATAGGCAATGTCAGATGTGTGGTTGGGAGTTTGGTATCATTCAGTGTTGTAAAATTTCATAATGGTACATTTAATATCACCAGGCCCAGATAACCTCAAATTAATTCAGCTTCAGTGGTTTTAAATGGCAGGTACTTAGGGCACAAGGAAAGGGCAAAAGTGGTTTTCGTGTATTTCTTGGATTTGAACATTTGTGGTCATGAAACTTCTGTTGTTTATTGGCAGCGTTTTTGCCATTGCGGTTGGTATTGCTCCTGAATGCATGCTGTGTGTTGTGAAAAATGAAGGCCATTCTCTTTCTGTATACGGTAAAAGGGTTATATAACAGAGTTATATCAGTCTCTGAGCAGATGGGCCCATTGGAGGGTCATTATGTGATTCTGCTGGTGTGCTATTTCTGAAGTGTGAAGTATTCGTTCTGCTCAGATGGCTAGGCAAACCAGCCTTCCTCAGAGAACTGCCTAACAGCCCTGTCCGACACAAATGTCCCACGGGCCACATAGGCGATAACTTCATAGTAGCCCCACTTAAAAGGTAAAAATAAACAGAAGAAAATTGTGTACTATGTTTTTTAAATGCATTATATCCAAAATACTGTCATTTCATAATCAGAATAAAATTATTAATGAGAATATTTTTGTACTTAAAAAAATTTTTTTTATCCTTGACATCCATGTGTGTTTTACACTTATGGCACATCTCAGTTCAGACTGGCCATGGTTCAGATGCTCCGTAGCCATACGTGGCCAGTGGTTTGCTGCACTGGACAGCCCAGGGTGAACGTAAAGTGAACACATCCATGGTCTGACAGCAGCTTCGGATAGAAGGAAGGAAGGGGTCATGTGAAATGTCTGCTCATGTGCAGAAAGCTAAATGTCGGTTCTTGAGTAGGAAAATATTGACAGGACTTTCTGGAAAATATAACTTAATTTCTAAATTATTTATTTGTACAGGTCAAATGCTTCTCTATAGCAGAGTTGACTTTATTTTTATGGGAAAAAACCACTAATCTAATGTTAGTCATTTCCTAAAGGAAATTAAAGTTCAACATCATAGAATCTTAGTGTAAAGACTTTTTTTTTTTACTCATTTATTTGGGTCTGCTGTTGCCATAGCTGCATGGATGCAGTGAATTCAAAATTAAAAACTCCAGTTATAGTCACAACACTTCTGTTGCTATCATACTGGGCTGGCCAAAAGTCCATTATGTTTTTTCCATAAAATAAAGGACACATTTTCATTTTCTCCAATAAATTTATAGATTTGGATATTCTGAGTATGTTGGCTAACTCCCGCTATTGGTTTTTAGTGGGTAGAGGCCCAGGTGCTGCTAAACGTCTGAGACAGCCCAATGTATGAGACAGCCCCACAGCAAAGAATTATTTGGCCAAAATGTCAATGTTTGCAAGCCACTTTTGACACGTCTGATCAGCCGCAGCACCTTCTCCATACACTGCACAAATCTTTTTTTGTGTTTCAGTTGCATTTTTTACCTTTCTTAAAATAATAAAGCATAATACCCTGAAAATGTTGCATATTTTCTTCCGTCTTCAATATTAAATAACTGCACAAAAACTCACTGATTTAGATGACTTTTTAAAAAATACACATTGATATGACAGCTGTCACAATTCAATGTAACAAAATTGTTTTGAAAGAAGTTAAAGACAACTAAGCGCTACTAGAGTTATCGCATGGGAAAAAAACAAACGAAATTTTTGGCCAATCCAATATTACTTTTCAACTAATTGTTGTTTTTATTGTAATAGGCTTTCCCCCCCTGAAAATGTAGAAGTTTTACTTAACGAATGCTCATATTTTTATTCGGTACAGTCAGTGGGAAAATGGCACAACGCCATTCCAAATGCTTCGAAGCCCTCACTTAAAGCAACTATAAGCTGTAATTACCAAAACAATTAGTGTTAACTTATTACCAGAACTGGTCACAGAGTCTTTATTTGAGGTGAATTTCCTCCTTTGTTGCTTCCTCTGGAATATGGGCTATTTTATCCCCTTCCATTTTCAGAGTAAAAGAACTGTTACGGTAATTCTAAGTATGCTGATAACATGCTCTTTCTCTGTGGTCAATGAAAAGAGATGACCAGCCAGATGGCCCTCAATCTAAAGAAGCTATGACCTTTGAGTTTTTTACTGCTGATTGGAGATGAAGCTTTTGCAAGACTGTTACCCTAGAAGGATTAGTAGCAGAGGCATGCGATCAGAATTCACTTGGACCATCTCTACAAACCAACAGGTCCATCATCCTCTTGATGTCACATTCTCATAAAGTCTTTGCATGCTTTTCAAGTTTAATAACTTAAAATGGCTATGGTAGAAATGGCTATGCAAAGATTCTATTCTCAACCAAATTTTAGCTAGCTCTCTTCACTACTAGACCTTGACCTTGGCCTTCTGTGTCTGCCCTTGCCTGCCCTTGAACAAGAAGCCTGTTGTCAGTTAAGCAGGAATCCCCCACCCTTGATTTCTGATCGCCCTCATTAACTGATCAAGTTTCTCATCCCCCACCCTCCATGACTAAGTCCTTGGCCTGCCTTTAGCAAGAATCCTCTTAGGTTAGTTTGGCAAGAATTCCTTACTCCTGATGTCTTTTCTTAGTGATTTTCTGCCCCTGACCCCCTTGCTCCGCTCATTGGCTATAAAGTATCACTTGCTCTTGCTGTATTCAGACATGACCTTGATCTCTCTCTCCTGTTGCAATAGTACTTGACCCCTTATGGCAATAGTCCTGAATAAAGTCTTCCCTACTATTTTAATAAATGTCAAAATAATATTCTTTTTTAACAAAATAATAAGTTGCATACAAAGCCCATTTATTAAAACTTTAGCATAATTTTAATTTTGAATGATTCATAATAAGTTCTTATTTTATTATAACTAAAAAAAGAACACTACTTTAGGCAGGCTAAAGTCAAGTCAGTGATCAGAATCGAAGTTCTTACTTATTTAGAAAGTTCATTGTTTATTACTATTGTATTTTGTAGAGATTTTATTATACTTGCAACTGAAGCACAAAAACTGACCTAAAATTTTATTAAAAGCTTATTTATAAAATACTGGATTTCCCTACTCTGAACAGTTTATGTAGGAATAATCAGTTCTTTTTTTATAGAAATTATATAATTTCTTGCTAAAATTTTTTAATTAAATTTATTGGGGTGATATTGGTTAATAAGATCATGTAGAGTTCAAGTGTACATTTCCATGATACATGATTGTATGCTTCACTGTGTGCCCACCACCCAAAGTCAGATCATCTTCTGTCACCATATCTTTGGCCCCCTTTACCCTTTATTACCCCCCAACCCCTCTTCCTTTTCTTAATTTATACTACAGTGTTTGGCCCAAAATACGTGGGCATGTATCTCTGTTCTCAGCTGAGTTGCAAAGGTTGTTAGAGATTAGGTTTTATTTATTTTAGCCCACTTGCAGGAAGTCAGTGAGAGGTCACATGGAAAGTGGCTCTGGGACAAAAATAAGCATACTAAAAAGAAGGTGATAAAGAA
This sequence comes from Micronycteris hirsuta, assembly GCA_004026765.1. Taxonomy (NCBI): domain Eukaryota; kingdom Metazoa; phylum Chordata; class Mammalia; order Chiroptera; family Phyllostomidae; genus Micronycteris; species Micronycteris hirsuta. The sequence goes on along the minus strand of PVJI01000480.1, from coordinate 172,951 downwards.
TTACATTGTAACCTTAGAACAGCTTTCCCTGCAGAAAGGACAGCCTTGTATAAGTGCTGGGCCCCGTTGGGAAGGCATATTGCACTGGAGAGTCCAAACCCACATTGCAGACCTGCATGGTGACATTCCTGCAGCACAGTCCCACAGAACACGTGGATGCACAGACGTGTGCATCAGTCTGTGTGTGTCCTGCCAGAATGCATTTGCTCAGTGTTATGAGTTATGCAAAAGAAAGAGAAAGCAGAATAGCATATACTTTCAGCATTTCATTTTTCTGAAGATAACTATGGAAACTGCCCAGAAAGTCACTTTCTAGGTCTTAGATGAGCTTGTTCAGGACACTGGCCCACAGTTAGGGACAGAAAAGGGGCAGCTCCCGCCAGCAGCCCAGTCGTTAATTCCCTATTCAGAGTTGAGCTCATAGTGAAACTGCTTCCAGTCGCTATGTTAAAACCTCAGTAAACTTCTCTGTTTAGAATGAGGTATTTCATGACTTTTTTTTAAATGAGCTTTTTCCTAAAGGAGCTCTGCAGAAGCACTTAAATATAAGTTCTCTGGTAAGGCCTTTGTTAAAGGATCCTTTACTTGGTGTTCATTATGTGCACATTTCAACAAGTCCCAAACCAGAATGACAGTATTTCTGTGAAGGGTTTTATCTCTTTGTGAACAAAGCCAGGGCAGAATTGCTGCATTCCTGTTACAAGAGTGGCATGTATGAGACTGGGGATATATGGAAGCCAGTTTTCATAGATGCAGCTACTTATTTGGATATAATGTTTGTTTTACCTCTGCCTTGTTAGAAGAAAAGACTGCAACAGCTCAGGGAGAGTTAGGTAGAAGGGGCCAACTTTCTCCCCCCGCTAATTCTGCTGGAGAGCAAGGAAAACTTGAAGACACAGCATGGACAAAATCTTGGCTTCCCTGGGAAATAAATTGGGAAAGAGGAAAAGCTCAAGTCCTCACCGGGATGTACAATGAACCACAGACACTATGGGCAGACTAATTGGATAGGTAACAAAATGCACCTAGCTATTGGCGTCTTAAATCTTGCTCTTTTTGCAACCGCTTTTAAATTTTTAACTTCACTGCTATTACTGTAACAAGCTCTTTATCTTGTACCATGAATGTGTGGATGGCTCCTCTATCCAGGTAAAGCATATCTATGATGAATGCTGGTGTTAGAGGTGGTGTAGACCTGAGACATGGCTGCCACCTGGGAATGATTCTCTAGACAAAATACCCTGAGGAAATAAGCAACCTTTTGATTCTTCCCACTTGTGAGCTTAGACATATAAAGCAACGGCCGATGTCACACTCTTAATAGTCTCTATATAGGATAATGCTGTGGGAGGTAGAAGAGGTGGTTGGACGGGGAACGCAGGGCATCTAGCTGGGAGAGGGTTGCTTCAACGCTACGAATGCGTCCCATCTCGTGGTAGTTCAGAAATATCTATGTTCTTTCTCTCATTCATGTGGTCCTTTCATGTTTTCTTTCATCCCTTTTCACTCTTCATATTTTCACCCTTGCATTTCACTCCTTTCCACTCATGTTTGACTCTTTCCATCGCTTTCTTCCCTCGGGCATGGTGGCACACCCAGGATCCCGCCACCATCAGCCAGCACCATGCGGAGTCAGACAGCCTCTGACACATGCAGCAGCAGGCTGCCAGCGCGCACTGTGGAAAGCCAAACAGACTTTGGGAGCCTTGATTCATCATTTCTACCCATGGCGACCGATCCTAGACTCTCACACGATACATCCTTTCCATCTGGTTCTTTGGCAAAAACAACAGAAAAGTGAGAGACCATGTCTAAAGGAATTTAAGTATTTTATTCAGTGAAATATTTGAATTTAGAAAATAGCATGCCACAGAATCCTCAAAGCAGAAGTTACATTGTTTTTTAATTGAAAAAAATATATCCAACAGAAACTCAGAGCAATACACGTAGCAAAGCCAAGCTCCGTAGTCAGATAACCGCAAGTGTTCCCAGCCCGCGGCCCTTCCTTGCTTCCTACCCCAAAGGCCTGTTTTTCTTTTCCCTGGGGGAGCGTTTGTTTTGCCCTCACATTGCATTCTGGCCAACGCTCGTAGCTTGTAGTTGGATCCTGCCTCTAGGTTGGATGCATTTTTGAGAAGCTTTGCTTAGTGCCAGACCAACCTATTACAGAGGCTCCACTGAGTACCAGTCAGGTGTACTTGTTATTCTTGTTCCAAGAAAGACACTGAAAGGCTTGGGTCTCATGAAAATACTGATGCCTGAATAAAAATGTTTTGTGAGAGGGTAGATCCAGAGAATCATCAACAAGACTTCTACATCCTTCGTAAGATGGTCATGGTCTATTCTCAGGTCTGCATTTGACAGTTTCCGATCTGAACCATTCCCTCCCTCCTACGCCTGTTCCTTCTTATGCCTCACATCACTCTGTGGTGTAAATCAGATCACTGGGAGTGAAAGCATCATGGGAAAAAAATCAGCAGTGCAGCTCTCAGGGTTTAAAAGAAATTAAATTTAGTCCTCTCTCTTTGCTCAGAGCTGCTAAACCAACCCTCTTTAATTTTGTACGCAAGGAAACAGGTCCAGACAGGGAGCTGCTGAAGGTAACACATTGAGATATGGCAGATCCCGAAGCAGAATGTCTCTCCTAAGACAGCCACCTCCTGCCCTCAGCCGCTTACATCAACAAGGAAAAGTTTTTAGGTTGGAAAAAGAAAAAAAAAATCAGCCTAATATGCTTTCCACATTGGAATAACAACTGGAGACATTTGTAGGTTGGGAACATTTTTTCAACATCTTATCTACAGTACTTTGTTGACTGATTTGCCAAAAATACCTGTAGCTGGATTGGGAAGCCTAGCACACAGGACGTGCAAACAGAAACATGTAGGGACAAGGACTCGGAATTGACCACGTGCAGCACCGACCCAGCCACTCAGGCTTCCTGGCCAACCTTCTATCTTTCCGGAAGAGCCTGAGCAGGCAGGTGCTGAGAGCGGCTAGACCGGGCAATGATCAAACTGTTTTCCAACTCGCTTGCACTTAGCAGTACTTGTTCTCTGCGTTTTGTGCCTCTGTGCTCTGTGACACGCTGGCCAATGTTTCTTTCTGCCTCGTGGCCTCTGTTTCTCTGTCTACAATTGGCATTTCCTTTTCTCTTTGTGTGGACATGGCCCAGCCATCGTAACTATCTGATAAATAAAGAATAAAGTATTTGGTGGGAGCTAATAAATACGTTCTCATCTATGAAAACAAGTCTTGATCACAAGAGACAAAGACCTGGCACATCTCAAGGGAAATGTAGAACCCAGGGTTCCCTGGAATGCTGTGGAAAATCAAGAGCACTCATGCTTTCATAATGATGTAATGTTAATGGAAGGAAGTGAAATAGCTAACACTGCAAATGGCGAGAATGACTATCATTGAGGAACTTCAAGGCCGTGGCCGTGTTTTTGTTACACACACAATGCACGCACATACTCATTCACATGCATACATGCAGATGAGCTCCGGCCTGGGCACCTACTAACTAACTAGTGCATTTATGAGGGGAAAGACCCTTGGAGTGCGCCCAATGAGCACCAGAGTTTAAACCCTCACATGCTGTGCAACCCGAGACTCCTTCTTGAACACATCAGCACTGAGGTGCTACTGCAGCCTAGTAGGTTTCATCAATAATGAGAAGAATATGGAAAGTGGAGCAGAAAAGTTTCATGTGCTTTTCTAAAAAGCCACAGACCTAGAATACTGAGCATAGTTTGTCTAGGTAGAATTACAGAATTTCTAGAAAGGGCCAAGTGAAATGTTCAAAAGGACAGAGATAAGAGGCTGGTGTGAAAGAACATGCTTCAAACGTTAGAACTCTTCAGACTAGAAAGGCGAAAGCTCTGCTAAATATCCCAGTTCTATTTTCAAGCATGGGGAGAGTACAAATGGCCTTGTTTAGTAAATATTGGCATTCTGGATTTAGGACTCCTCTCCCCCATGAAATGTGAAGGAAGTAAAATTTTATACAGAGAGGAGAGGGAGGGAGGAAGAGAAAGAATTGGATTGGGCAACTATTAGTGAACTTAATGACCCCTGCAGGTATTGTAGGTTGAAAATGTGAGGTATTGTAGATCCATAGATCTTAGGTGTATCCTTGAGTCTGAGTCAAGGAATGCCATAAAATACACCTTCATATCAGAAACAGACTATTGAGCTATAACAGAACAAAACAAAAAAGGAGCTGACTTAATCCGTCAACTTTGGTATCCATTAGTTTACATTTTTATTTTAAAAAAATTTTATATATATTTATTGATTCCAGAGAAAGAAATATTAATGTGAGAGAAACATTGATCAGTTACCTCTGCACAGGCCCCAACTGGGGACCAAACCCACAACTCAGGCACATGCCCTGCGTGGGAATCGAACCCACAACCCTCCAGTGCATGGCACAATACCCCAAACGACTGAGCCACACTGGCTGGGCTTATTTACATCTTTAGATACCTGATATCTGTCAGAAACTGTGCTAGTACATTGACTGATCATGCACATACACATGCAGACCACACGTGCAGTTTTCTGTCCTCATATCATTTATGGTCTAGTAGAGCAGGAAAACGTATACATAATGAACTCTATAAAGCCAAATATGAATGAAATATTTGTCATGCAGGAACTAACAATTGTCTGTGGCAACAGCACTGAAAAAAGGAATGATTGACTCTAATGTGAGAGAAAGGAACAACATCTCAAGGACCTCAGCACCTGAGCTGCCCCTGGAAGGATAAGGGGGAAAGCAGGCGGGAGGATGGTCTGGCCTGAGGAATGAACCCAAGCAAAGCACAGGAGAAGCATGATGCACAGGACAACTGGAACATGGGATGCAGGGAAAGATAGTGGGAGAAGAAGCTAGGAAAAAATGGGGCACAAAACATTCGTGGGTAGGTGTTAAAATACATGTTGTAGGCAGTGGAAGTCCTCAGTGGGTTTTGAAGATGGAAGTGACATGAATTGGTCCATGTTTTAAGGAGCTGACTCTGGATCAGTGTGGAGAAACACTGGAGAGCCAGGCGATTAGTATTGGAGTTTATAGGCTGTGGCAGAAATACTGACTGGGAGCCAAGTACCAGTGATGCTCAGCCTCTGAGAGATGCCCACAGGGGTCCACGGGGAGGATCCAGACGTTGAGGGTCATGCCGGCCCACATAAATGCAGATCCTCTTCACCCTGAGGGTTTCCAGCATAACACGAAACTTTGTGATCACCTTAATACTACAAAGCTGAGGACATGGTTACACACTTTAAATCATCTTCTTTTTGTGACTTCTGTATTTACATTTTAGACAAAATAATTCTACTAGCCACCTGAACGCAATATTTCCCAAGGTAATTCAGGTGTCAGTTGGCATTGCTAATCTGCACAGTATTTTTTTGTTGTTGCCAAAATTCATACTCTGTAAGTATTATTAATGAGCCTATTTTTAACACCATCCTAAGACCTTAACATGCACTGAAAAATGGGTTGTGCCAATAAGGACCTACTCAATCACACATGAATACGACAAGGATGGTTACACTGAATAAAGTTAGAACAGCACTCGGCTCGTGCTGTTGCTGTTCACAGCCCCCATTCACGCTGCCTCGTGCTCCCATCGGCCGTATTACACGTCTCTTTCCCCGTCTAGACCGTTGACTGCTTGAGGTCAAGGGCTCTACGTTGTTCACCTTTTGATTGTCCCCTATGTTAAAGAAAAAAGTGTCTGACACTTGTTAAAATGGCAAGGAAGACTTTATTCTTGACTCTTGCAATAGGGGTCAAGACTATTTCAACAGGAGAGAGCGATCAAGGTCAAACTCCAAATACAGCAAGGGCAGGTGGGGCTTTCCAGCCAGTCCTGTTGTGTGAGAGGGCAGGGGTGGAAAATTACCAGCAGGAGACGTCAGGGGTAGGGGTGGGTGTTGCTAAACTGACCTGACTGGATTCTTCCTAAGGGCAGGCCAAGGGTGAGGATGAAGAATGTGATCAGATATTGAGAGTGATTAGATATCCAGGATGGGAGATTCTCTCTAAACTGACTTAGCAGGATTCTTGCTGCAGATGGACTAGGCAGACCAAAACCAGAGCCCAGGGTCAGCGAGGCCTCCTAGAGAAGTGGGCTAAGGGGACCCTGACGAACAGGGGTTCCAGGAGAGTCTGGTTTCCTGCAAATAACTAGAAAACATGCGGTGTTGTGTTGTGTGTGTGTGCGCCCGTGTGTGGCAGGGGCGTCTGTGGGGACCTGGGCAGTTTGTTTCCAGACCAAAGGCACCACCAGAGAGATTGGGGGCTCTCAGGGAAGGAGGCGCCAGCGCACCAATGTGGGCAAGGAAAGGGGCGTGTGCAGGGCTTGGCCCAAATGAGAAGCAGTTGCCCAAACATCAACCACTCCATTACTGACATTTTGGCACAAAATGACTTTTTTATTTTAGTTTTAATTTGAGGCAGCATTAACCCTTAAAAAGTAATCAGTTTTCCTTTGGTAGTTTTCAAACTTCTCAGGGCTCTTTTGATTTGGTTTATTTTTTTTAAAAGGCATACACTCTTAAAAAAGCCACCTTCAGGATCAAATGGTTAAGAGCATCTAGTCAAGAACTTTATAGAGAGAAATCTGTAGGGAGAAAGGGAGGAAAAGACTATGGTGGTACCAGGAACTGAACTAGAAAAATATAGTATTTTTTATATTCAAACTTGGAAAAGGGCTGCTGATGAGCCGTCGTGATGTCTTGTACTTTTCCTCTTGGTCTTCAGACCTTGAAGGACGGGGAATGGAAGAAGAAATCGAAGAAGACGGATAATATCAAACGCAGTCTCTTTGTTAAAGAAGTCCATGTGGTACTCCAGCCCTGTTGCCGTGGTTGATTTGGTCGTTTAACTTGGAAAAGCATTAACAGCAGTCAAGTGTTTTGTTTTTTCGTTTCTTAGCAGAAAACAGGAACTGAAAAGAAAATGGCAAAATTCCTCTATGAGTTGGAACCCAGGACTCCAAGGAGAGGGGGTTTCCTCTGAAGTCGAACTCTGTCCCGGTGTTAGTAACCTAAAAATTCAGTGGGTCGAAAAATGAAAGTGTTGATATTCTTTCTATTGTTGTTAGACCACACAAGGTTGATTGTTCACTTGCACTTGGGGACAATGTATAACATAACCAGAATGCTCGTAAGCTGTTAGTTCCAACAGTACACACCCACGGGTGAGTCGAAGCGTCTGTACTATGCTGAGGTTTTTATGAGCTGAAACCAGCACTCCTGCCTCCCACTGACGTCGGGCAATTACACATGGAGGCTTCTTCGTCTGGAGCATATGTCTGCTCCGGGGGGCCATGGCGCAGTCAGAGAGGAGTCCCCGCTCCTGGGGCCACAGAGTTCTGCTGCTTCCCCCTTCCGTGTCTCTGGACTGTTGTCATTGGTCAGCCCTGCCTTTTCCTTCTGTGTGAGTGAGGATATGAGTGCCTGAGCTTACTCCACAGGCAGAGCCGCGACTTTGGAAAGCCCAGAGATGTTCTGGTACCAGCCAAAGTCAGAGTCCAGAATGCACTGTGCCGCTTCGGGCAATGAGGTTCCCTTCCTGAGGAGGCTGTGTGGGCTGCACTGGGCAGGTCAGGGGCTGTATTTGCAGGAACACGGTTTATCTTTTGCTTTTAATAGTCCATGTATATCCCACCTAGCCTCTTGACCCACAGTGTCCTGTTGAAATCATAATTCTCTGTAAAATGACATTTTTCTTGCTATGGAAATGTTGGGTCTGGAATTTTATGAATGCATTATTCTACCATTCAGGAGTCTAGGTGTAGAAGAGCTTAAAAATGACCTTGACGGTGATGCACAAGGCTCGATCTCCTACTAAATCATTTTTTTTTTTAAGAATCTATGGATTTATTTTTAGAGGGAGGGAGGAAGAGAGGGAGAGAAACATCAGTATGGGAGGGAAATATCCATTAGTTGTCTTTTGCAGATGCCCCATCTGGGGACTGAACCTACAACCCAAGGAAGTGCCCTGGCCAGGAATCGAACTAGTGACTTTTCATTTTGTTGAACAGTGTCTAACTGAGCCATACTGGTCAGGGATGAAATCTTTCTTTCTTTCTTTTTTTCCCTTTTGCAGTCTTTGTAATTTAGGAACAAAAGGTTCACCCTGGAATAGTAAGTCAGAATGCCAAGGACAGACAAGTAGTGCCTTCTCAGGGCACAGAAAGTAGAAGTTAAACGTGCAATTGTCTCTTCAGTTTCTTGGTGTCACAAGAGATTCCTGAAACCTGAAAACACTGGAATAAATGGCCAGGCACTGAGTTTATGGCTAATGTAATTAGTTCTGTCACGTGGGTACTTTAAACTCAAAATCAATGAACATTAATCCTGGACTGACTTATCAGCGCAGTCAGGTACAAAGACGCTGATCATTTTACCACTTTACATTTTAAAAGTTAGTAATCTGCGTGCTTTGATCATGGTTATTCTCCTCTCCTGTGAAATTCAAAATTGCATCTTGCGCCTCCCCTCCCCCAGACGGGGTTCAGACGCGGGTGGTGGTGCCCAGCCCTGACCAGTCAGAATCGGGGGCAGCAGTACCACCAAAGAGTGAAAACAGAGTCCGTGTCTGTGGCTGCAGTTCAGCTGGCATCCAAAAACTAACTTCCTGTTTAGGCTTCTTTGGGAGCAAAAGTTTGGTTTCAGATTTTAATTCTGTTTTGGCTTCAGGAGCCCAGTGCCCACTTCGGGTGACATTGAGACCAAGCTGACTCAGAGGAAGGAGCCTCCTGTTGAGTCATCCACCCGACTTCCCCTGGGTCCTCAGTTTTCTTTAGAAGCTTCTCATCCAAGAGGCCCCAAGCCTGGGCTACTCAGAGGGGTGAGAATTGAACCGTGCAGGTCCACATTTCATCTCTCTAGAAAGGCCTCATTTCATCCTATGACCAGTTTATTTCAAGAAATAGGAAACTGCAGGCGGGTGGGAGCCTGAGCTTTCTGATGTGAGGCTCATCAAAGCTTTCAGGCATTCCCCTTACCTGTGCCGCTTCACTATGAATGTACCATAGGGGGTCACAGTGCCTGCTTTTTAGAGATTTATCATCTACAGCAGATGACCCTAGTGCAGGTACATGTAAAGACACACATACCAAAATTGAAAATATTTTAATAAGCTTACCTTTCTCACAACTGGTTCAGGTTAAGAATTGGCAAGAGAAAAATGCCTAGGAAATATTAGAACCCTTGATCTCATGAACCGAGTGTGAGGACTCAGTGACGCAGAAGGGATATCATGCACACCCTGTAGGACAGCCCTGTAGCTGTGATGATTTAATGCTGGGCTAGTAAGAAAGAGGCATGAGAAACATTTCATCAGGTGGAATAAAAATAAGATTCTTAAAAGTAGAGCTGCGTCTTCTGAGTTCATGACAGCCAGCACTGCTCAGAATTGTCTATCTAAAATTGCATGAGCTTCCTAAGGGGAAAGAGTTCTGCAGCGCAACAGTGCTTTGTTTTTCTTCCTCTTTTGTTAGTTTATCAGGTACCAGTTCGGGGATTCAGTGTCTTCCGCATTTCCCTTTTATACTTACAAGAGGTTGCGAGAGGACAGTTCAAACTGGTGATGACCAAAGAGAGCTCACATGTGATAGAAGAGCCACCACTGCCCTTCCCCTGAGAAGGGCCTCCAAGAACAGCACACACAGGAATCTGCCCTTTCCGTTCCTCAGGGTGGACAGAGGCGTCTCTGCCCTCCTAGCAGGGGGACGCCCTCCTGCCGCAGCCGCAGCCAGTGTCCCCTGACATCCTCAGAAAAGTGTTCGTTCCGTTCTTAGCACAAATGACGATGGTACAATAGCAGACACTTATCAGGCACTGCCATAGGGGGTGTCCTGCTGGACCTCGAGATAATTATTCAGTGGTATTATTAAATTACTGAATTGCGATGAGTATTCCATTGAAAACACTGAAGTCCCCTGTTTTAACCCTGCTCCAGCAGTAGGCTTATGTAAATTGTTTCCCCCACCCAAAAATATTGTTTGGTGGCTTGTTAGGAGTTTTGTTGTTGTTGTTTTTTAGGAGTGGAGAAGCGTAGTGAGGCGGAAGAGCTGTTACATGGGGATAATTCTTTTTAACTGATTAATGGTTTTATTTTATTCAGTAACTATTGAATTAGGCAGTTTGTACCTTTAGTGTTTTTAAAACATAAGTACGCCAAAATGGCAAGAGTGTGGAAAACTGAAGTTACGGTACAAAGCTGTATCCAAGTGTATATAATTCTGTGTCTATTGTGTAAGTTTTATAAGTATACCATATCTCCCCACCTAGACTGTAAGCAAGCTAAAATTACCTCTTATTTATATGTATTTTCTCAAAACACATAGCTCAGTGCTAATCAGGGTTGGAGCCAGAGGCTGTGGGGAGCAAGCCGCGCGTGCTGCCTGAGGCTGGCATTGTCTTCACTTCCTGTGGACAGGGTAGCGTGAACGTATTTGCAGTTGGTTGAAACCACTACAAAGTTATTTATACATCCTACTTCGATAACATGTCAGCTCACGAATGTGTACTGACTAGTACAGAAAAGAAATGTGTAGATCAGTAGCCAGCAAGAAGGTAATTAAAAGAAGCATGAAACAGATTCTATGAAACTAGACACCTCAGAATAAATACCTATACACAGCAAGAAAGGCTCAACGAACCTTCAACAACTGGTTGCTGACCCTCGATAACTCCCACCTTCCTTGGGCTGTCGTACAAAGATGGTGAGAATCCCATTATTAAAGGACCTCAGAGGCCACTGAAATCACACGCGGCGACTCAGTGACCTCTTTAGTAAGCCGGGGCCGGTTGAGCCAGAGAAGGAACTAGATCCCCGTAAGCCCTCTTTGAATCACCAGGGAACACTGATAATGAGTCTTCATTCTGCTGTCACAAGGTGTACACACTGTGCTACAGCTTCATTTCTGCAGCTGTTTGCACACACCTGGCAAGCATATATCTTATTCAGAAAAGTCAGTGTTGCGATGTGCTCCTCAAAGTCAGGGTTCTATAGGCAAAAACATTTGGGAATACCATTGTTCCCTTGGAGATTCATAACAAACATTGGCATATAAAGTCATTGAGAAGTTGTATCTTTAAAAAAAAAAAAGTTTAACTTTGTGCCCTAAAGTTATTTGCACGTCTAGGAATATATTGGCACCTATGAACATCTGGAAGAAACAGTGTTGCTAGAACATGCTGTCCAGAGCGCTGCGTGAGCTCATCAGTTTCCAGACCTAGGGCGTGCAGAGCAGCATTGGTGGTCACCCGGTTAGGCCCTGGGGAGAGAGTGGCAGCAGTGGAATTTGTTTCCAGGAGGGTCATAAAGAATTTAAAGACTTCGACAAAGCACCTGATAGGGTCCTGTATAAAGAAAGGAGGTTAATGAAACAATCTGGTTTTTAAAAAACACAGCAACTTTTAATCTAGTGAGTCTGTTAAATTTTCTAAGATATGTACACCAAATTATACTCAAAAGGCACAGATACACATTTCATAATGAAAATATCATATCAGAAAGATGTTTTGCGGCTACGGTCCACTCTGACCATGAAAATGTGTGCAGTATCATTTTAAATATAAAAGGCTCCAAGGAATAGAAAATTAAAAGGTGTCATGTTGCAAAAGGAATCGTTAACCAGCTCACAGTAGCTGGGCTCATCTCAGGGTATTTGTTTTTATATATTTTATGCTTTGGTGTCATCCCTTGCACAGTTCTCATTTGAAAATGGTGAGGGTTTGCTTTAAAAATCCAGTTTTTTCCTTCTTGGTTTTTTTATATCTTACTAATGAGTTTCATATGATTTTGGACGTATTTTCGCTGAAAGTGAGTTTAAGAATCACAAAGTATCATTAAGGGCATGTCTCTCATTTAAGAGAAAAGCTGCATCTATATATTCTGCCGTTCTTGTTTCTTTTCTAAAGGAGAAATGCTGCCTGTCAGGTAGGGAGCCCCGATGCTCACGAGGTCATGATGGGGTTTTACTGTCATTGCAGGTAGTTTCTCCCACCTCCCCGTCCTGACTGCACTTGGATGTTTGATGGTAGGGGCTCCAAATCAGTGACCAAATTTTGTGTTGTCGTTAATGTGCCACAGGGAAAATGGAGAAAGTTTCTGTGCACAAAGAGGAAAAATCCAGCTTCAGAGAAGAGCCACTGCTTGCGGCAGCCTGTGGGGAGTGAGGGCAGTGGAGCAGCTTTGGGCCAGGCCGGGGTGCGGGCATTTGGGTATCACTCAGCCAAGGTGCATGGAGCGCACACTGTTTCTGGGCAGTGCCTTTTAGTTCCACTACCCCAAACATACACAACTCCACAGACAAAAACCCAAGAGCGCACCTCCCAAAACACAAAGGGAATTCCATTTCCGTTGCTCACCTTGTGCTGAAGTAAATGCAAAAATAATGCATTTCTTTGAAGTCCTCGGGCAATATAGTGCTAAATGCAGCCTTAACCCTATTCCAAGAAGACCAGTCAGTTCTAAATCTCGGTGTGCAAAATTTGAGGCCATGTCTGTTAAAATGCAAACTTATTATATGAGCTGTAGCAAGTTCTAATATTTGCATATTGTGTTTATCACCTCCATGGGAAAATAATTAAACTGTACCTTAAGAAGTGATCTCAGCTTTTAGCCACAGCGCATTCACAAAGCAGTTAGTAACCCTGGGGAAATGTATCTGTAAACTGATCTAGCAGGAAGCAATAGGATTAAGGAATTAAGGTGAGAAAGAGGAAATGAGAGAAGGAGAGGGAAAGGGCATTTAACTGGAACACCCCGAAAGCCCTGAGAACGCATTCGGTTCATGGTCAGGGCTTTTTCCTTGCTATTCTGCTTCCTCCTGCAGCCTCACCATGCATTCAGTCAGGGCCAGGCGCACAGGAAACTGCAGGTTACACTTCCAGCTTTAGTAATTCAACTTTTTCCAGGTCTTCATCCACTGTGGTTAAAATAAGTGTCCTTTGAAAATAGGTCCTGCTGCCCCAGAACAGGCCGGTTTCCCAGCATGCTTCCTGACAATGCTTTGCTGCCCGAAACTGTTAGGACTTCCCAGAGTCCACACACCACATTATCTTTAGCTTCAGAGAACAGAACTCTGCAGTTTCCCTGACTTCGTGGCCATCCCGTGGGATCTGGTTCTCACCAGTGTAAACAGATCCTGGTGATATTTCTGTTTATCCCAACAGCAGCTTGCCATCAGATAAGTGTCAGCTTAGCAAACACATTTGCTTTGCAGAAGCAAATGCATCATTGGTTAACAGGACTTCTTGCACTTGGAGAAACACATTTTTCCCCCAGTGGGTGGTCAGCCCATTCATTGTTCAGCAGTCGCAACAAAGAAAAGCAGTGATAGCGGAGGGGGGAAGAGGGAGCGGAGTTACTGCCCCACCAGAGAGCAAGCAGGGCAGAAGACGGCTGCTGCCAGGGCCCTGCTTGCTGTCTTCCGAGCCCACCCAGCTAAAAGGGCCACTGGCCCGTCACCTGCAAACTTCCAGGGCAGACTCACTTGGGACTGGGTGTCTCAGGAGAGGAGCAGGCACGGTGAAGGCAAGGACAACGACAGGGTCCCTTTGTGCTGTCACCTGATGCTGTCGGTCTGGCTCTGGCCGCCTGGCCCTTTCCTCTTTATTCTGCCTCTTCATCCCTGCGCACCTCAGACCACTTAGCCTGCCTTCCCTTCTGGGGAACCATGCTGCCAGGTGTCTGGTGGTCTCTCTGGCCCTGACCCCCGCAGTCCTCAGCAGGCTGCCAGTCTACATAGGCACAGCGTCTCGAGGCAAAGCCTCCAGAGGCCAGGGGCACTTAGTGATTAGGTCTGTGGTGTGCGTGGCCCAGGCGTCAACAGGGTCCTGTGAACTGTCGGTGCACAGGGGTGGGGTCAGTGTGTGCCTGACTGAGGGACAGAAGCGTCGTCTACAGCCACCCACAGCACCCCCCCCCCCCGCGGGGCATTTCTCATGTGCGGGAGCCTGAGGTGCCAGGGTCCAGGCTCACAGTCTAAGGCAGCTTGGCTCTGGCCTAACATCCTTCCCTGTGGTTTATATTCCTCTTTGAACTTAGACAGGAAGTTCACCTCTCTCCTAATTTAGGCTTCATTGTGACAAAGTACTGCTTTATTTTTATTTTACGTGACTTGGAGAATGGATAGTCCCAGGTGGTGTTTTTAGCTTGTGTCAC
>PVJI01000480.1:0-158654 GCA_004026765.1 Micronycteris hirsuta | reverse complement strand
AAAGCCCCCAGCCTGGGATTACGTGACCCCACCTACATCCCCTTCCAGCCCCTGGCTCTCCTTCCATCAGCCTCTCCACGATCCCAGAGGCCAGGGTAGATTTTTGAATTAATGAGGGAGTAATGCAAGCTGCTTTTGAAATGTGCATTGAACATGCCGTGCACGTTTCCTTCTAAAGCTGTCAGATTAATGAGAACAAATATTGAGTAATGAGAAGGTTGCTTGGTTTTGCTTAGCTACTACTGCTCGTGACCAGGGGCTGAATTGTTTAAGCATGGGGGCCATGCTTACCAAAAGAAAATGAGGGGAAGGCAGGGGTTGATAGGGTTGGGGGAGCCCGGCCAGGCAGCAGCAGGACAGGGTGTAGATAGAAAGTGCTTTTGGAACTACTTCACCGAATCTGTATCTTTGCATTTTTTATGGAAATCACAAAGCAGCTACCACAGGTATCTGTTTTCTTGCTGTCCGTCTGTCCTAGAGAGTCATAAACTTCAGGCAGTTTGGGTCACCATGGTCACTTGTGGAAAATGGAGTTCATCCATCCCCCAGACTTAGGGTCCTTCACAGTCCCCACCACCTCACTAAGGGGCCAAGTGGGTGTGACCCCCTGGATCAAGGAAGTTATCTTTGCCTCGAATCACTCCACTGGCTGAGGCTATTCTAAAAATCAAGTAAATTCCAGAAGATATTTATATCGGCCAACAGGTCTCCAGGACTAATTTTTAGTCTGCCCTGAACCAAAGCTGCACCCTGAAGCCCTGGTGGTCAGGGCCGGTGGTCTAGGTCAAGGACTCGCACCCAAATGTCGTGTCTCCAGTCTTCTAATTGGGGGAGGGAGGGAGGGAGGGAGGGTTGGTGAGGTGCCTCCTTTGGTCCTAAGACCTTACGCACACGTAATCTTAGTTAAGCCTAAAGGAGGCAGATTTGGGTGAGCCTTCCTATTCTAGTAAGAATCCTGAATCTCAAGAGAGGCTAGCCATGTGCTCAAGGTCAGGCAGCCAGTATGTGAGGAAGCTCAGGTCTACACTGATGGCCCCGCTGCCTTCCAGAGCCTTCTGCGGGAATCAGGCCAGAGTCCCAGTCCTGCCTCTAATGGCTGTTTTCTCCGTGAGCCTCATCTCCCCATCTTCCACACGCACTGAGACTCCCTACCTTGCTGGGTCTTCAGAGGATTAAGTGAAATATGCTAACGAGAAAGAGCCCAGCACAGACCCGTAGACCTGCGGAGAGTATTGCCAACTTGGCAACAGCTGGAGCTTCCTACCACTCTGCTCATCTATACAGGGAGGACTGTGAACATAATTTTAGATTTCTACGTAGCAGTTCCTCTAAAATATATTTACAAAAAGAAAGAAACAGAAAAGAACCAGTGAAACAGGAATTTGAATCTCCTTCCAGATATATTTTTAAGGTCTATTCCTTTTCAAAATTTACAGCCAATGTCAACAAACACTTAGTTTGTCTAATCTTTTTGTGGTTCGCATAGAAGGTAGCATGAGTGTTTTTCAGAGTTGGGACTTCCTGTTTTTCCCTGATCGGTGTTTTTCTCTTTGACTTCTTCAATTTTTGCATCAGCCAAGAAAACATGTAGTACAGTCATATGGGATGAATCTTAAATTCGTAAGTGTTTGAGAGGATTCGAAATTACACGATGTAAGGGTTCATGTCATATTTTCTCCATTTCGTATACTTTAATCTTTACTTAGAAGTGATAATTATAGAAAAGTATCTTTTGTTCTGTAGAAAGAGTCTTTTAGAAAGACCAAGGGGAAAATCTTAATGCATTTTAAAGTGTGAGAAAACGTCATTTTCTATGTTGAGCAATTGACAGATATTATAAAGCTTGTTTTAAACCAGGTTAAATTTTACTGCCAGAGATTTAACTTGACACAATGAGAAGAATCTACGTACTATTCAAAGTCCAGAATTACCATTGTTTTTATCTTTAAAGTGCAATTTTAAAAACCTGTACTTTGCCATTTAGAAACTTAACAAATAACCTCGGAAGATTCCTTTTTATTCTCAGTAAAATAGGAATAAATGTTTACTTTGGTTTATTCCTTAGAGTTAAGGAGAGTTTACTAAGCCAAAATGCTGAACTTCAAGGAATTTATCAAAAGGGGCTTTTTTAAATCACTGCCACTCTTGAAACACAACATAAGTTCAGGATAATTGAAATGTGCTGTGGGGGTATTAAATTTGCTTTTTTAAAAATGCATTTAACCCATAAGGAAGCTCAAGAGTGAGACCTGGTAAAACAATTCTAACACTGAGGTTGGAATGATTCTTAAATTCTTATATAAATGCTGTTAATGGGTAACGCCAAATGAGTTTAGATGTCATTATACCCAAAAAATCCAAGTTACATTTTTTCCTTTTCACAGATATTTAGGGCACAGTCCATGTACCTTTGTTCAGAAGTTCCCATTGCACCCATTTTGATCAGTTAGAATTACTGTCTTGTCTGTACGATTTGAATAGTGTTGTGTTTACCTTTTAGTGCCTGTTTCGCTGATAGCCCTTCCACCTGGATCTCTCTCAGCCTTTAAACTGTTTTCCCCACCCACCACTTTCCCTGTCTTCAGCTCCTTGAATCTGTCCTCCTCCTTGTCATACATACTGCCCTAGTCTTTATGACAGTTAATCAGTGAGTAACTATTCATACAAGCCCCTAGTTCTAAGATGTGTGAGGGATATAAAGAAAGATTCAAATATACTTCGGGAGTATGTAATATTGGCCTGGCACCATGCCCTTTATTGACTAATGTGCATGTGACCTGGTGGCCATCCAAGGTTAACATTCTCCCTGTTTGCCCACTGAATCGTGTTCATTGATTGATAAAGAGCATGGTGCTGGGCCAACATGCCATGCTCACCTAGTATAGTTGAATGAATGAAATAGTGCTCTGAATAAATAATTGATGACCTGTGACAGGTGTAGTCATGTGGCTGAGGCTCTGCTAGGACAGTCTTGACCTTGATCTCAGTGGACGAGCCAGAGGGACAAGGAAGATGCTGGCATTTCAGCTGGGGTCCGGGGATAGCAGGGGGATGGAATTCAGGGGAGGCATGGACAGCCTGTGAGTCGAGGGGCTCCAGAAGCCGTCTCTGACCCTGCAGACTGGGTTAAATGCCTCTGTGCTCTAGTCAGACTGCATTAGAATACTCTATTTGTTTTACCTCTTTGTAAACAAATCATGATTTAGGTGCTAAAGTCAAAAAAGGTAGAAGTCACCTTAAATAAGCAGCAGCAGGAGAGAATGTTAAAAGAGAGAAGATTCTTCTTTTCTCACGCCTAAAAGTCGAGATTTTGCAACTGTTTTTTGGCCAGCACATAGCTTCTAGTATTCAGCCTTGTTTTTCAGACTGTCGGAAATCGTGGTATATGTCGAGTGAGGGGAACAGAGGGAATTCTAAGAGGTCTCATCTCAGGTGGCTGCTAAAAGTGTGCCAGTAACAGAACAATTTCTGCTTTGTGGGGTGGATACCTGGCTTTGCACAATAAGAATTAGGCATTTCATTTATTTTGATTATTCAAGTTAATTATGATTGATCAAAATGAGTAAAAAGTAGTGTACTAAAAACGTTGCTTTTTTCATTTTAAACTATAAAAGTAACAGGTGCTCTCCGTGAGTAAAACAGTATGAATGTGTATGTAAAGTTAAGCATTTTTTCCTTACTGGGTCAAGGAGTTGGGACAGTTTTAATTTTAGTACCTCTTGACATGTTTGTCGCAAAATTATAGCAGTTTACGCTCCAGTCAGTGCGGTATGGGACTCCCCGTTGCGCCGTTTCCTCTCCACCACCGGTTTCATCCGTCATTTCACTTGTTTTAATCCGGTGGCGGTCTTGCTTCCACTTTACTTCCCCAGCTGCTCTTGTGGCCAGGCGTCTCTCCACCCAAGAGTGTTTCCTCTCATGTGAGTCGCCTTCTCTGAGTGACTTCTAATACCTGGCAAAGGACGCCCCCCTTCTTTTACTGCTTTATCACATACGGTTATCCTCCCATAGAAAGTTGAAAATCACTTTAGCCAGATCTGAATGAAAACCCAAATCACCAGCATTTTCATTAACTCCATTAAGCTTACAGGTGAATTCAGAAGGACCTCTGGCCTGTTTATCAACATTAGATCTTCTCACCAAGCAACACAGTTTGCCTCTCCACTTATTCAGGTCTTATTTTACAAACTTCAGGAAAATTCTGTGGTTTTCTTTATTTTGGAACTCTACTCCTTGTTGAAGTTATTCCCAAGAATTTTATAGTTTTGTCTTTTATAGGGGGAGAGAGGCAGTTTATTACTCTAATATTGGTCTAATAAGTTTATTAATTTAATGAGACACAGACTGTGCCATCAGAAACAAACAGAGAAAACAGGCTTTTCTTTTTTCCCCTCGGCACAGGACTTTTAAATAATAAACACGAAGTGAGGAGTTGTATTAGAGTCTCTCCCAGACTCATTTATATTAATCTTTTCCTATGATGCTTTAAAATAACAATTTCAATTTTGACTGGTAAGATTTAGTACTTGTGCTACATGGGAGCCCTTTTTGCTCTGGAATGCCTGCTCGGCATGGAACTCCCACACGACTTACAGGGGCTTGAATAACCACATCTGAGCAGTGGGTGTGTTGAGGCAGCTTCACTGTCTGTTCTCAGTTCGTACCAGGACAATTGCAGTGGCCTTCGACTGTCAGAGGGACAGCAGGAACTAAGGGAAAACCCGAGCCCAGCACCCATGTGAGATTTCACACAGAGTTCTGGAGCCACAGAAGCAGGGCTGGGCTGGTCCAGGAGACCTCTGTGGAGTCAGGTGGAGCCACAGTTACTGTCCAGCTGTCAGCGGGAACATCGCAAATCTTCCTGTGTTCGGAATCGTGAGAGCCTGATTGCAGCTGTGCCGCTTTGACCGACACCCTTCCCAGGCGCTCGCAGGGACTTCCCCAGCGGCTTCTGCACACAGCGGAGCAAACAGTGAAGACAGCTCTGTCACGTTAAATATTGTCTGTTTGCATTTTGCTGGGATTCCTCTCTAGGTGTGTGTGTACAAGTCTGTGCATGCGTGTGTAGGTCACTGGGATAGAACTGCTATGGACCAGATGGACTAACCCATATAATGACTAATTTTTACTGTCTTGCACCAGCCTCCTAAAAAAATCAGTTCAACAGACCCTTAGAAATATTTCAGAAAGCTTGATGTGGGTCATATAAATACCAGCGGTGAGTCATAGCTGAACCCCACACAAAAATAAATGAATTCCGCAGCTGAAAAGTGAAAAAAAATTGGGGGCAAGTTGTAGATACTGGGATGATGCATTCTGCCATGTACAGAAGAAACTCGTGAACATCCTTGTCCACTGTAGAGAGCCCCTGAGCAGCCCTGCTGTGTGGGTGGTGTTGGAACAGGTGCCTGACCTTTATGCGGCTGCCCAGGTGGCACTGCAGTCACAGGTTTGCACTCCGCCCGTGCTGGGAGGTGCCGATTGCAGAGCACAAGTGACCTGGTTTCCTTGATTCCCATTTTCTTCTCATGATTCACCTGTGATGACTTCAGTCTCACTCCGTTCACCTTCCGCATCCATAGCTGTAGCGCCTGCTCACACTACTATTGAAAAAATACTTTTCACACCAGGGCCCTTGGAATTTTTTATAAAAAATGATCTGTATCTGAAAGTTCTCTTTGATCTGATCAACTCATTCTCTCTGTTTGAAGTAAGCAATTGGCACTACGTGTGATATCTGAACCCAAGTGGAAGGAGGGCTTGGCTGCAGCAGAAGAGAGTGATGGTTAGGATCCAAAGACCAGAGGTCAGGATGTCTGGATTCCTGTGTCACCCTAGGTAAAGTGACATAGCCTCTCATGCACCAGTTTCCCCACCAATAAGCTGGGAGATTATAGTACCTGCCTCGCAGATGGTGTCTGTCACAGAGCGAGCACTCAGTAAATGTTAGCTGCTAAGATATTTCCATCACCATCATGATTGTGCTTACTGGGTTTCATAAGGCCCAGGTGCAAACAGGCATCCCCTCTGCTTCTGTTAGCACAGATGCATTGGAAACATCCATAGAAGGCAGTAGATGACACAGCCGAATGTTACGGTTGAGCCGGAGACAGAGGGGTGCTTCTGAGATTCTAGGAGATCCGCAGCTAAATTTGAGGTGCTAGAGTAATCAGAAAAAAACAAACAAACTTCTACTCAGCATGGGAGGGAATATCTAAGTATGTAGGCAGAGAAAAAGTTATGGAAATTTAGCAAAAGAAAAACTCCCCAGATCTGAGAGTTAATCTTTTATTCCAGACAATTTCTCATGGAGTTGTTGTGGTGGTGGTGTTTTTTTTTTTTTTAACGTAAGAACATTTTAAACTCAGTTCTGAAGTGGAATGGGGGTAGTTCTGAGGCATTAACTAAGCAATATTGTCATTTGGGGACCATATAACTTTATAGGTGTAAAAGTAATTAGTAGGAAATATGGGCATTTCTGTAATGAAGATGTGAGCTCAAAGTGAGGAATATGTGAAGATTCTTGAATGGCACAGGAATCTTGGAGTTTTTTAAAGTACAGGAGAATTTTCATAGTAATATTTCTTTCCCGTCGAGCCTCCCACCATCTTGAATTAAAGTTAAATTTAGGTGAATAAGCTTTATGTTTAAATGAAAGATCCAGAGGATTTAAGGAGGATTTTATGACACTACAATATATTTAATAAACTTTCCAGCTTATGAGGTCAAAAATATAATGTTTTTTATTTCCCCTGAAATACTGAAGAAACCCACAGGAAAGAACTGAGTTAGCCTGACTTCAGACCTGTTTAGTAGTTTATCTATTCTTTGTAGCAACTCCTCTTCAGACTAAACCAGGGTCCTATTTTGGACGTGCCCCGCGCTGCCTCGGGGTTTCAGGAAGCCCTAACTATGGCCCCACTGCACAGAGCGGAGCCTGGACCGCTGCGGAGACCGGCTCTGTGTGACTGCCCCTCCCTGGAAACCGCAGCCTCATGTGTGGGTGTCGGGTTCTTGGCTGGAGCTCCCGCCAACCAGAGTGGGGGTGTCTCATTTAGAGCAATATGGATCCTTGAGCAAATAAAGCATGGCTGGAAAACTACCGGGAAGACAAATGATCTAATTTAACCCAAACCACTTTTTAAAATACAGACGAGCAGAACAATAACAGTGGAAAATTACAGGAACCCAGGCTCCTTGAGAGGACTGAAATCCAAAATGGTGATTAGGCATGTCTTTGGGAGAAGCTGTCCCCACAGGTCGCTTTGCCTACTGAATTTTTCCCCTTCCATAAATGTAAATTTTCTGAAGATCTTGGTTTTGAGAAAGATTTTTAAACTATATGTCATCTGAGACAATAGTGAGTGTGCTTTATGTTGAAGCTGTAGACAGCAGTCTTTTATCAAAGAGATTAGGTGGCAGTCTAACGAGACAGAATGATTACCCAGCCCTGTGTCCCACTGGTTTTTCTAATCCAGGATGAGGCAAGTAAAGGAAGTATTCATCTTACTAAAAGTTAAAAAAAAAAAAAAAAAGACTTTTAGCATTTCACGTAATAGTGTCTTGCTATTTTAGGGAACAATACCAGTCTCCTGCTTACCACCTTTTTGTGGAGGAATTTGAAAAGCCATTTTTAAAGTTTACTAGAATCTTCATAGTCATATTTCTTTCCTGTCAACATGATCTTTTTTTTTTTTTAACCATATTGCCATGAACATCAGCTACAAAGTCAGGGTTCGGCAGCCCTTGGCACTCCCTGAGTTGTGCGGCCATCCCGTTGCCCGACAAGCCCATCTTCCAGGAGCTGGGCCCTGCGCCCTGCGTCCCTGTCAGCAGCTGGGCTCTCTCGGCCGCTCCAGGATCTGCAGGAAGGTTCTCTTACCCTTTGAATCTAAACTTCTTATTTTCTTCTGTCAGCAGCTAACTCCTGTTGTAGCATTTGACTCCATAGAGGAACAGTTTGTCCTGTATCCAAGTTGATGTCCAAAGGACATGGGAAAAAAAGAGTCAAAAAAAATCTTACCTTAAGCTTTACACCTAAGAGGCTAATCATGCGGCCCCAGTACTGCATTCTATTTTTGTCTGTGTGTCTGCAGTTGAGCAGCCAGCCTTTAGCCGATACGTTCTGGGTGCCCAGCATGGCCAGTGGAAATCCCAGTAGAAGTCCTTGCCTATCTCTTGAGAAAATATCAAGACTCCAAGAATGTGTACGGTGCTGTTGCCATCACTTCGCATGTATGACATACATACATCCCACCAAACAGGTTTATTTACCCAGAAAACCAAACCCGCAGTTGGAGATTTTATTTACCAGAATAAGATACCAGATTTGTTGCCAGATATAAGCTGTATGTTACGGTGAACACATTCATTTGTCCATGCACTGATTTTTACTGTGTGGCAGGCAGTGTGCTGAGTGGATGGAGGAACACAGGTGACAAGTAAGCCAACCCCTGCCTCAGGCCGTCTGGTGAGATGGGGGTCAAGTAAACAGGCAACTGCAGTGCAGTGATGCGGTCCAGTGTCCCCGCAGGTTGCGGAGCACTGAGCAAGGTCCAGGCTTAGGAGACGGCTTCCCAGCAAGTGCGATTCCTAAACTGAAAGGAGTTTATCAGGTGAATGGGGAGGGGCTAGGGTAAAGGTGATACTGTGTTGAGAAAAGAGCTTAAGCAGTGGCCTTTCGACACAAGAGAACATGGTGTATCCAGAAAACTGCTGACAGTGAGGCCTCCTGAAACACATGGCGCAGGTGGCAGGGCGATGACGGGGGCAACTCAGCTGCCTGCGGCTGAAAGGCCTTGGCTAGCTCCGAGGGTCGGGCTGAAGTTTTCAACGAACTCCACTGGCATGGGATGACTGCAGAAGAAGATGATAGGACGGGGGGGTGGAGAGCATCACGGGGTTCCTGCAAGACCCGGACGGATCCATCCCCATCTTGGACTTTGTGGAGCAGAAATGTGAAGTTGTTGATGATGAAGAAGAAGCAAGTTCCCTATACAGGGATTCATCAGGAATGCAAAGAACTAGCTGAAAAGCTGTTAGAAAGTTACCTCAAAGAAGTTGGAATTAATGAAGATCCATCTCAAGAAGCATGCGCTTCTCCCCTCGCAAAGGCCCTGCATCACAGGTCATGTGCACCGCTGGCTGCAGAAGATTTTCCTGTCTTTAAAGCAAAGATGGTCCAGAAAAACACGGCAGTGCAGCTGTAAGCCATTCGAATGATTCAAGGGAGAAATGATGTGTGATTACCTGGCTGCTTAACAGATGGTTCTGATGTGGTCGGTGATCTTGAGCAGGAAGAGATGAAAATCCTGAGAGAAGCTCTTAGAAAATCAAAAGAAGAATATGACCAGGAGGAAGAAAGGAAGAGAAAAAGTCAGCTATCAGAGGCTAAAACAAAAGAGCCCCCAGTGCGGGGTAATGAGACTGCAAAAATGAATAATTCTCAAGGGGATGGTGGACATTTTGCACATCAAGGTGTAGCATTTTGCACAACACCGTGTGTGGATGTCCATGGGAAGGGATATGAGGATAAGCAGATGCAAAATTTGGAACAGAAGGGAAAACCTGCTGGGAAGGTGGAGGGAATGACAGGGAGACCAGACATGACAGCGGAGGAGAGACCAATGCCACCAAAAGGAGACCACTTGCAGAGAAACTTATTAAAGAAGAGGTTATGAGTAAATTTAAAGCCAATTTAGTAAAATAGGAATTCAAATTTTCTTAAAAATAAATTATTTAATAAAATAAATGAATAACAACACAAGGACAAGTGTAGAAAGTTGAGACCAAAAGAGACAGCAAGATCAGATCACAAATGCTTTTGTAATTGTTCACTCCTGGCACAAATATTTATTGGGTGCCGACTAACCATGTACCACACGGTGTTAGCGACTTAGAGCAACATTCGTGGAGCCCACATTTTGTGAGCAGGGGCAGCCCTGGAGCGCCTTGCATGCACTTTTTGGTGTATGGATTTTTGTGATCTGGTCACAGTGGGGAGGATTGGAGGAGGGCTTGGGGACAAGAGGACCATTAGTGACCTGATCCAAGACATGGCAATGGGGCTAGAGAGAACTGGACAGATTCAAGTGCAACTAAAAGTGTGACTTGGACCAGGAAATCTGTGGGTGTGAGCATAAAGTCATCCAGGGAGATGTCTTATCTCCCTGGCTTGTGGGTGGGAACCCTGAATGCATTCATGCAGATGGAATTCAAGAGGAAAGTCAGATCTGCAGGAACCCCAGTAGCCTCATGGGTGAACTTTGGAAATGCAGAGCGTGAGGTGCCAGTGGGACATTCAAATGGAAATATGTGGATTTGGAACTCAAGAAAAGTCCGAGAGTCTGGAGAGGTGGATCTGAGAATGCTGAGCAAACAGAAAGTAATTGAAATTGTGGAAGGAAGTGGGGAATTGAGAAGGGAGGAGAGAAGAGAGGGCCCCAGACAGCCCCCTGGGAACACCAATATTAAAGGAACAAAGAAATAGAAAGCATCAAGGAGAAAGAGCTGACGCAGAAGAGATAGGAGAAAACCCCAGAAACCTCAAAGTCATAGCCCAGGGGAAAAGGTGTTGCAGAGAAGCACTGGCCAGCAGGGTCAGATCTGCTGGGGGTCAGACGGTTGAGGACACACAGGAGCCCATTTGGTTTAGCAGGAAGAGTGCATGTTGGGGAGAGGAAGACAGAATCCAGAACTCAGTGTGTTCATTCAGCAAGTTACCATATGTTGACTGCCTGTCATATGACCTTGTTACAGCTGTGGTTCTGGGGATGTTGACCAGGTCCCTGCACTTTTGCAGCTGCTGTTCTAACAGGCTGAGGAGTAAATGGGGGAAACGAGTGTAAATGATGGGGAGTTATCCATGGAAGGAAGGTGAGAAAGAGGGTGGTAACCAGAGGAAGAGATGAGTCACGAGCAGGTTTATTTTTAATATGGAAGAGATTTATGCATGTGTAAATGTTGATGGGAAGGAGTGAAGCAAGCAGCAAAAAGCAGACAAGCAGCAGAGGAAGGTGATGGCTCGTGACAAGCTTCTTGACGAGGGTGGAGGGATACAAACGCGAAGACCCAGGTAGACAGCCCTGTACGCGCCATGGCGAGACTGACTTTTCCATTGCAAGAGGAGAAAGGAGGTGAGGAAGGGTTGGGGGCAGGTGTGTTTTGCTGATGTTTGTTTTAGGGAGAGAAGCAGCAAGTAATTGACTTCCTGCCTGATGGATTTCATATTCCAGATGAAGTAAGAGATGAGTTTATCTGCTGAGTAAGAGGGATTACTGAGGGAAGAGAATGGAAAAGATGGAAGGGTAACTGAGCAGCTAGCAGCCCAGTTGAGGATGGAGACAAGGAGTGTGTAGTGACCGCGGTCTGTGTTGTATGTTTGGGTCCAGCTGCTCTCAAAGCCCAAGTAGAGGTCTATAAATATTGATAAGAGTGGAGTAGGTAAATGATTTGCTGACCCCAAGGTCATAGATTTTCAGATAAGAAGTTGTGGGTATTGACATGTGGAGTTAAAGGAATGATCATAAAGTGTAGGTTAGAGCAGTAAGGAAGGACAGACAGGAGGAGCCAAGATAGAGAAGGTAGAGAAGTCGAGAGAGTGACAGGACTGGTGGAGACTGGCATAGACGGAGTGTCCCCCAGACAGGAGATAAGCTGTGCTCCAGACCTCCTCTCAGGGAGGAGGGGTCGCCTCCTGTGCCCATTCCCCAGGGGGCACTCTGTTCCTCCCAGCTAGCAAGGAAAGCTTGCTGTTACCAGTAGCGTGAGATGATTGGCAGGATGAGGTGAGTTGGCGACTCTTGCTCTGAAGATTCTCTGTCTGCAGTGCAGACACGTTCCTGGTTTCCAGCGCCCAGGGTTAAAGTGTCAGCATCTCCCTGAGGGTTGAACGGAGCTAAGACCATTCATACCAGAGAGGTCATATGTGGAATTTGTTAGCCGTTTCCCCGGAGGTTGTGTTTTTTTTTGTTTGTTTGTTTGTTATTTTGCTTCTTAATATCCTGTCGTTTGCTAACTTTCTGGGGGGGAATCATACAACAGAACACCATGAACTGGGCAGACACTGGGAGATACTAAGGCAGGCAGGACCCAGGTATGTTTTTAAGTCAGGGGTTCCACCCTGCTGAGTGTGCACAGTGTAGAGAACACTGATCTGAGTGTGAGCAAGGGTCCGTCCTGCCCGCTCTGGGAGCAGACCCGGTTGTGATCGAAGGGCATCTCCACATTTACAGTGGTTGGGGTGCTGTCAGGTCTGGCCCTCATCCAACATGTCTTCATTTTCAGAGGCTCTTGAACGTCTAGAAACTTGCCTTTATACAGCAGGTGAACCTCTGTACCTATGATTGTTTGGGGACAGAATTCTTACCAAGGCCTAATTCATTCCAGTGACATCTTAAACACTTCTTTAGCTGAACTTCAAGACGGTAGCTCTTCCTCTTTCCTAGCCCTAGCAGCTGGTCTTTCTGGTCTTCATGAGTAATGCAGCATGTTCGGGGGTCTAGCTAGCGCCTTAATGCTGAACTACAGCATAGCTATAGCATGGATGTAACATGGAAGGCTTGTCACATCCTTAAGCTGTATAAATTTCTTTCTAGAGCGCTATAGGACTGAATCTTAGACTCCTTTCTTTCTATACTCCGTCTAGATGACCTCATTTATCTTCTGCCTTTCGATCCCATCTGTATGCTGATGGCCTCCAGATGTATTATCCACAGCTCAGATGTCTCCCTTGGACTCACGTAGCCAACTCTCCTACTCAGCTTCTCTATTGGAATTCAGTAGGTAGCTCAGACTCCATGGGGGGCTCCCAAAGGGAGTTCTTACCTTTTCTTCCCTACCCAGTCTCCTCATCTCAGTCAATAACTACACCATTTAACCAGTGGCTCAAGCCAAAAAATTCAAAAGTCGTCTTTGGTTTCTCCCCTTTTTTCATGCCTACCATGCAGTCCCCCACCGGATCCATTCTTTCTACCTCTGAAGCAACCTACTTCTCTCTGTCTCCACTATCCCACCCTGGTCCAAGCCAGCGCCTCTCCCTACCTGGGTGACCACAACACTCTGGACTTCCTGCTTCTGCCCTTTTCTCTTCCGTCTACTCTTCTCCCCCCGGCCAGCGCGAGCCTCTGTCCCCCCGCTGCTCAGGCCCTTTGACGACTTCCCATTGCTCCTAGAACAAAACACACGAAATTCACCATGACCTCGAACAGCCTCAGCATGGCCTCCTTTCCCAAACTCGCCTTGTCCCCTCTACTTCTCTTACTGACCTCCCTTCTGTTCCTTAAAGCACGAAGCCCTCCTGCAGGCCTCTGCCTTCCTCCAGCTCTTCATTCGACTGGTTCATTCTTGTTCTCAGGACTCAGCTCAAGTATCACCTCCTTGGAGCGGTTTCCTTGTCTAATTCATCTGAGTAAGATCTTCTAAGGAGTTCTTGGCTCGTTAGCATATTTCATTTCTTCGCCTGCCACCGTAAACATTTATACTGTCAAAGCGTGGTCATGTGATCCCCTGTCATGCTGTAGGGCAGGGGATGTAGTATAAACCAGACACAGTTCTCCGTGCCCCGGAGTTTACATCTCAATGGAGAAGAGAAACAATAAGACAAATAACAAGTAAACACACAATATAATGTCAGGTAATGAACATCTGTGAAGAAAAACAGGGCAAGCAAATTGAGAGACAGATGCAAACAACAGGTGGCTGAAGGTCATGTCAGAACTAATGACTGATAAGAAAACAGCCCAAATAAATGGGCAGTGGGTGTATTATTCAAACTGGTGTTAAAGAAATACACTATTTTGACAAAAATTAATTTTAAGCCATATCTCACACCATAAGTTCCAAGAGGATTAACAAGCTAAGTCTGCAAATGAAACCATAAACTAGAACAAAATTGCCTTATCTCTGCATGGGTAAGAATGGGGGAGTCTGTAAATATGGAAAGAAACTCCATGAAATGATTGACTGACTACATAACCATGAAGTTAAGAAAGTGAACACATTGGAGGAAGTGCTTACTACAAATAGGAATAATAAAAAAAAGGCTGATAATATTAATATGGTATATGTCCTCCATTCTAAAGCTCTTTTTCTTGCATTTTAATGTTTCTTAAAATCAGGATATGTTTTCAATCACTGTGTGCTTTTCATGTGATCATTAAAAGTATTAATTAATGGTATATCTTATGTGTAATGATTGCAATCAATGTTATTTTTTTAAAGTTCATGAAAATTAGTATGAACAGTAAAGTTCCTGGTAGAAAATAGCTCATTTATTTAACAAACATTGGAGTGATTATGTTGTAGCAAGGAGGTAGTTGTAGAGTGGTAAACAAAACAGACAAAAATCCTTGCTTTAAGTGCTTTCTCTAGTCACTGCTTGGTGCCCTGCACACCACTTGTATCCAGTCTAAGATCAGTTGGGTCGTTTCAGTGAGAATAAGGACCTTGGCCAAGGCCCTCGTAGTAGTTTGGTGATAGGAGCAGATCCAGCCCGGTCTGCGTGGCTGTGCACCTGGGTTCTTTCCCCAGGTGACCATAACCACTGGGCAGACACTGCCTCGCGGCAGCGCGGTCATTCCCTGCGCTCTCTTCCTTCTCACCTGCCTCAGCCCCGCGTTTCAGACTCAGTCAGTGAACTCTCGGCGCAAAAGAGAGCATCACAGTGGATGCCCGGCCAGGGCTGGTGTCTTTTTAGCAAAAAATAAAGTTTTGCCAACAAGACACATAAAAAATCTAATCCTACATTATTTAGATGCCCTCTTATATGCTTTTAAAACTAGCGCTCAGTCATAGGTATCGTTTAAATTTGAACCAAGATTTTAGCAGTGAGAACATAAACCGGTTACAGCTCTAGATTTGGGGAAGGACAAGAAGGGAAAAGGAGCTGCCATACACCGTTCTCCGTGTCTGGGATGGATGTAATTAGAAGTTGTCCTAAGTTGGGTTCTGTGGAAGCAGATCCGTGTTGGGGAGTTCTTGTCCAAGTGATCTGTGAGGCAAGTGTTCTCAGGAGAAGGAGAGAGAATCAGAGGCCAGCGGGGAGAAGTTAAGTAAGTATGGTCTCCTCTGGAAATTAGCTTCTGCCTGGTCCAGGGAGCTCTGGAGCATGAATTGTACTGGAACGGTCCCTCACTGAGTCGGGGAGCTGATCTGTCACACCCCTGTGTTGGCCAGCCATTGGCTGCATGCTGCCTCAGGGTCAGGTGTTGCTTAACCAGCCCAAAGTGGCTGGGGGCAGTTTTCCCTGAGAAGCAGTCATCTGTAAGAGGCATTAGTGGCCAACTCAGTGTCCGGGGTGGGTGCGCTGCCCAGTACAGAGAGCTTGGTGGGACAACAACAGCATCCACTGCAGGAATCCAAAAGGAAATTAATTTGGAAGATTATTACGTCAGCTTTGGTAGAAGGAAAATTCACTTTTAAGGAAGGCATTGTGGCAGGTATACTCTGCAAAGGCTAAGAAGGTTCTTATGGAAATTTTTATGTTATTGTTGGGGAAAAGGAGAGTTAGAGATATAAATGGAAACAATGATCAGGAACTAGCTTATATAATGCCAACTTTGTCAGAAGAATGATACTGAATTCCTAAAGTAGAATACATTTTTATACTAGAATTTTCTAAAATCATTTTGCATATTGGTACTTTACTGTAAATCCATTTTCCGCTAACAGTTCTTTGCATAAAATGTACAACTATATAATAAATGGTGGATACCTGTCATTACATATTTATCAAAACCCCTAGAATGTACAACACCAAGTGTGACCTTAATGTAAACTATGGGCTTTGAGGGATGATGCTGAGTCACTGTAGGTCCGTTGACTGTGACAAACGTACCCGCCCCCCGTGGGGGGTGTTGACCATGGGGGAGGCTGTGCGCGTGTTGGAGCAGGGGCTGCGTGGAAACGGTCTGCACTTTTTGCTCCATTATGTTGTGAACCTAAAACTGCTCTAAAGCACATCTCCCTCTTTTTTCCCCTAAGATTTTATTTATTTATTTTTAGAGAGAGGGGAAGGGAGGGAGAAAGAGAGGGAGAGAAACATCAATGTGTGGTTGCCTCTTGCATGCCCCCTACTGGGGACGTGACCCACAACCCAGGCAGGTGCCCTGACTGGGAATCAAACCCGCAACCCTTTGGTTCACAGCCCGGTGCTCAATCCACTGAGCCATACCAGCCAGAGCACAATATCTCTTTTTAAAAGTCTCTAACTCTACAGATAGCTGATTCTTCTGCTTAGTCAGTCAGTAGTCTGTTCCTAAAGACAGAGACAATGTTCTGGCAACAATTTTAAAATAAAATTCTCTCTACTTGGACATCCATTCCCAGTGTCTCCAGTGTGATTGATTTGTCTGGTGGTTGGGAAAGTGAGTTTGGAAATGCTACCATGACCAGGACACCAGTACCCCACGGGGTCCCTCATGGAGGATGGTTGATGTAATCAGAATTTTCTATGACCACATCTTCTTGAGCAAGCATTATTGAAAAACAGTGTATTTGATATAAAGGTTTTCTGTTCATATTTATCTGCACAGAACTTAGGAATATATTTCAAGTTAAAATGCAGAAAGAATCAGGTGACCAGCATCCATTGATGGCATAATAAATTTCTTCAATACATTTTTGCATAGCCTAGAACTCACTCTAGGCTTTGAAGGATGCCTGCATCGCCCATACACACTGTCTCAGGTCGTGTTCATGCACGTGTGCATGCTCACACACACCTCTTCATTAAAGGAAAATATATACCATTATCCCGCCGTCTAAAGTGGTTGACTCATTTCCTGAATGCTTATTGCTGTTATATAGAATCAGCCTACAAACAGCATTTAACATGCTAAGCTTTTAACCAAAACTTCTTAGAATTATTTTCTGATATTAACGTAAAATGGTCTTTGGGTTTTTTTCTATGACTTTAAAGGGCAGGCATCTCCCCCACAGGAAGACATTTAAACTGAAGCTAATATGGATGAAAATGAAAGCTAATAACTTTTATGAAATTACAATGAGCTTACCCTGTAAGCTGCTTAGCGTTTCCATAGAAACGTGATCTGTTGAGCTTTAGTTCAGAAATGCGATTCCCTGGAGATGAGAAGAGATTTCTAATGCAGTTCGTGGGTTGTCTTTTCCCCTCGCAGGCCTTGAACCGAGGCATCGCGGCTGTCAAGGAGGATGCAGTGGAGATGTTGGCCAGCTATGGGCTGGCCTATTCCCTCATGAAGTTCTTCACGGGTCCCATGAGTGACTTCAAAAACGTGGGCCTGGTGTTCGTGAACAGCAAGCGGGACCGAACCAAAGCTGTCCTGTGCATGGTGGTGGCCGGCGCCGTCGCTGCCGTCTTTCACACCCTGATAGGTAAGCTGCTGGCACGGTGCTTGAGAATCTGGCTTTGGTCATTTCTCCTGCCTTTTAATTTATGTAAGTGTATTTATTGTACTAAGTGATTTCTTCAGTAATTAATTAAATCTTTCTCATGCCAGTTTCGAGAGTTGGAAGGAATGGAGTTTGTGCTCCTAGCCCAAGAAAAAATGTTTTCTCTGGAAAGCCGTAGTTTTGTTTCTCTGATTCCCAAATGAAGCGACACTGAGGGAGTGATTTCATGAACAGGTGACGCGATCGAGGATTAGCATTCAGTGAGGTCAGCGAAAAGCAGGTGCTTTTGTTAGAGACAGGCATTAGTGTACACTCACCTAATCTTAAGAATTAAAATAAAAGGATGTTATTTAAAATTAATACTTGTCAGTGGCGAGAACAAATGACAGATTATTTTATGTATCAAAATTAACTTCTTCTGTAGGGCCTCATTATTCTGTTTTGTTCAAAGACAAGACCAAATACTCTTGGCATAGCAGTCTGTCCGTGGAACAGCAAGGAGCTGTGCCACCTATGTCGTAACGAGCCTGCAGTTCCACCAAGACCTCAAAAGCACCTCCCCTCAGGGCCAGAGTTCTGCTGCCACTGCCTTCTCTGGGTGGTAGAACCCGAGGCCATAACCTCAGAGCATCTTGGCTTCCAGACAACTCAGCTTGCCTGATGTAAAAGTGGAATGGCACGTCTAGGGGACCCAGGGGCCCAGAGCCTGGGAATGACCCTTCCTAAACCCATTGTACCTCCACACCGGCACTGGTTGTAAGAGAGCCGTGTTGAATGAAAGAGCCAGAAGATTAACCAAACCATTACACAGTGTGTTCAGATGGCAGCTAATGTTTACTCAACGTAACTGTGAATCTGAAAGTAAACGGAGTAAGGTCTTTGTGGTTTGCCTTTTGAATGTTGCATAGAGTTTTGCGCTCAGAACAGTGTGGCTAGAGGATGCTACCCTTAGGCGAAATGTTCAGCCAAAGTGTGGATGTTCAGCATTTAACTTGGGCTCAGAGCCCCAGGGATGAGGTTGAGGGGAGACGCCTTTCTCTCTCCAACTTACACCATCAACGCTAACTTGTGGTCTAAGTTTTGAAGAAAACTTCTGCAGCTAGAATTGATCTGGGTCATTTTCATGATTATGTGTATTTGAGAAAATTCCACACATAATATAAATTAGATCTGAATAAATTTTTGTCTAACATGTAAATTGGTTCCCTTTTGCTGCTAGTCTATTCATCTGAATTTCTAAATAAACCTAACACTCTCTGTCTCATTCATGGTTGAATAAGACTTGGGGTGAGTACCTTATCAGTAGCTGACAGTAAATGTGGAAGCGAAGAACCGAGCTTCCTATGTTACTGAAACTGTTGGGAGGGGCATGCAGCCATTGAGGAAAACATCGGTGTCATTTTCCAAGTCAAATCTAAGTTTTACAACTTTAAAATAGAATCATAAAATCTTAAATTTGAACCAAAATGGCTTATATCCCAGATACATTTAGCAATCTTTTTTTCACGTTTAATATTTTTACAATCATAGTGCTTTTCCTTCCACCAGACAGACGCTTTCTGCAGTTGCTGAGAAAGCCCACGTCAGTTTCTCCTGAACACTCAGAACTCAGATTTTAACGAGTTGTGCTCTTCTTGTTTGTTGGCCTCTTTGAGTTTTCTGCGTGAATCTTTAACCACTCCTGCCTTGCGCCTTCCGCTGCAACAGGCATCTGTGCCTCACCTTCCTTTCTCCTTCCGTTTTTAGTGATCCTATTCACTTTTCTGTACCTGGGTCTCGTTCAAGTTTTGGCTCCCATTAACTTGACCACAGGCTCCAGACAGCATGTGGGCCTGTTGCCGTCCCCAGCCATTTCCAAAACTATTTTCCTACCATCAGTAAACATCGCCCGCCATTCAGATTCCACTTGATGTGTCACCTGCACTAGACATGAAACCCGCTCTCACATCTTCATCATGCTGAAGACAGCTACGTGCATTTCTCCTTTAATAGTCACCGCTGAGATGACTCTGCTTCTGACAGGGGAACAGGGACATAGAGAAACAAAAAGACAAATAATCCAAATATATTTGACTTAAGAAGCCACTGTGTACTCTCAGGCTGTGTTTCTGATGATACTTACTTGGACTGATGTTAAAATGAATATCCACTCCATTCACGCACAGCCCCTGAGGGGCCTGCAGGGAACACGAGAAGCCGTGTGTACACCACGGACCCACCGTGCGTAACTCACAGAGCGGAGCTGTGAGCCCGAGGAATCCAGGCTTGAAACTTGACCTCTCTGTGTCTTCTGTTCCAGTGAAACTAGCCTGATTGTCTTAAACTTTCCCTTTTCGGTGCTGTTTCCCCATTGCCTTAATGAATTTATTGATTTATTTATTTTGAGATTTTATTTATTTATTTTTAGACAGAGGAGAAGAGAGGGAGAAACAGCAATGTATGGTTGCCTCTCACATGGCCCTCACCGGGGACCTGGCCTGCAACCCAGGCATGTGCCCCAGCTGGGAATCGAACCAGGACCCTTTGGTTCCCAGCCCGCACTCAGTCCACTGAGCTACACAAGCCAGGGCTGAATTTATTTTTCAATCAAGATCTTACAGCTTTCCAATGGCATTTCTATGAGGGCATTCGAGAGCATAGAGGAGGAAGAGCGTCCTTCTCTAAGAGATTGGTTCGCAGAGGCCTCGTGGAATGAGTGGGTCACCTCCTAACTGGCTCTGAGTGCGTGAGTTGTATATCAGCACAACGCTTTTTAATGTTTCCCTTATCTTTGATACAAGATAGAGCCAAGAATTTGACCCAGTGCTCTAAATTAATATTTTGCTTTTGCCATATAAAATTCCAAATGGTGACTCTTCTTGCCTATTACGTGGCTTGTGATTTTAACAACACCCTAGCATTCTGCATTTTTTCCAGTTTAATGGTCTACTCTTCTTGGTTTCTTTCTGCTTTGTTTCCTACTTAGTCTTTAGTTCATTTTATTCTTTACCATATTAGTTACTTTTCCCAACACGATGCCTCCTGTACATTTAAACCTTGTAGATTTTCCTTTTTGACGTAGTCTCAAGCACTGATAAAATTCATCTATTTTTCCTTTTGGTATTATTAATGTGACTATTAACTGTAAGGAGATATACCACTTGTATTAACAAAACTGATCTTCCTGCTTTGACTAAAGATGAGTAAGAATTACCCTTTGTTGAACTCGCTTTTAAAATAATCTAATCCCCATCTGTGCTATCAGTGGGCCAACAGAAGATTTATTGAACAAATAGTATGTGCGTGTTATTCCAGGTCCAGTTGATCAAAGGTGGGAACCGAGGTGAGAGAGCTACAAAGGATAGGCAGCCAGATGCACCCCTCCCCTTGAGTAGATGCCGTCCCCCGGGAAACGTGTGTCTCTAGTACCGATTTCCAGAAGAACACTGGCAAAAGCTGTTTGCAGCCAGTGAGAGCTTTGGAGACATGGTAAAGGTAAACCAGAGTTAAAGTGGGGAGAGTTAAAAACCACCCCTGGACTGAGATAGCAGAATGACTGTGAGTAAACAGGAGGGCAGGAGCTCTTGGCGAGGAAAGGATGTGGGAGGCACACAGTAGTCATGCTTTTATCAATCGGGGGAAATAAAGTGAGAAAGAGTTCAGTGTTGACGTGAGAGGTGCCCTATACTGAGGCGGGAGCAGGTAACCAGGTCAGGGAGGTATGGAGCCTGAGGCTGTAGAAGAGCTCACTGAACAACCCATGTAGCAAAAGGGAGGGGAGGATGAGGCAATGGGAAGGGGATCAGGGAAGGCCCCAGTAGGAAGAGGAAGTGGGCAGGGTGGGCATCATGCAGTGAGCCCTGTGCCTGTATCTGAGTAACCTGGGGATCCTTGGACGCCAGCGGGCATTTCTGTGACGTGTCATGGACAACCATGTTGAATAAAGCAGATTTGTTCTGATGTTTATGTAATGATATTTAATACATCTTTACCCAGGAAAGATCCATATATTCTGCTTTGTGCTTCTTTATAACCTCAAGATCTCCAAAGAAATTTTTAATATTTAGAAAAGTTAGATGCATTTTATCATTCTGCATAATCTCCTTGGTTACAATCTAGTACCTTGGTTAGGTGCCCTCAGATTATGTTTTTCAAAGATTGTGTATTCCCTGATGCTTTCAGTCATTGGAGAAATCCTGGTCCCCAGCATAAATTTCTCTACCTTAGACATTTCTCCCAATCTAGATGAATTTCAATGCTTCATACTTTTCCGCTGGAGGATCAGTTAGAAGGGATTTCTAATGTAAGCATTTCAACTTTGAAAAAGAGTTTCAAACGTAGCTCCTCACCTTTACTCTGTGTTGTCCTCAGCATCAGGTAACAGGTCACAGTAGGACATCAGTGATAGGCTCAGGTCAAAAAGCACCAAAAGCTCTGTTTTTGCCCCAACACTAGGTCCTTTTCATTAAATTAGCAGTAGTTGAAGAATTTTTCTTCCTTGTGTTTCATATTTGTTTTCTATGATTTGTTTTTCTTTTTGGACCGCACCGTGAGCCAGGCAGTCTCCTGTCCTTGGGAGAGTTGCACAAGGCCATGGGCGTCCCCAGACAAGGCTGGAGCAGGTCCCGCTAACCACACAGGCACTTCCCTAGGAATGTGCGGTGCGGACTGTGCGACAAAGGTGGCTCAGGAACTCCTGTATCCGACGGTCCCCCTCCCCAAAACTTTCTGCAGCTCCAAGTGAGGAGACGCTTGGACTTGCGTTGGGCTGACAGATCTGAAGATTGGCAGATCCCCTGGCCAAGGAGTTCGTGTCTGTTCTATGCACACCCAAAGCCTGGCTCTAGATAGCAAGTTGCAGGAGCCTTCGAGTATTTTTGCCTTTTTGTTTTTGGCCTTTGTACACCTGTCGATAACTGCGCCTTTTTAAGCGAAGCTGCAGTCATTGCTCTTGTCATGGACCCACCTGTGAGATACCATTTTTTAAATTGCAGTGCATGGGGTTTGCCATGGCCAGACCTGAATTCAAGTCAGTGGGCAAGGTGCAACTGTTAGCTTATTTCTCTCTCAATCTGTAAAAGAGAGGAAAACATGATGACCTTGTATTTGGTTTCATTTGGGTTCAACTTAGTTTTGCCTGCATGGAATTAGTATTGCCTGGCCTCCTAATTCATATAGATGTAGAAACCACTGCTGTGGATTTGTTACTTCTTCATACATTTATTCTCGACAGTAACCTGTACGGCCCCTTCCCTGTCCCAGGACAGCCTGGGCCGTCAGCAGAGCTCAGAGGAACGACACTACCGCAGTGAACAATGGAAGTTATTTCTGGAGTGGTTCTGTTTCTCAGTCTTCCCTTGTCAACACACTTCTCCATTATTCATGGGTCATAAAGCAGCCCTGTAAAGTGTGAATAACTATAATTTGATGTGATTTAAACCAACAAGGGTGCTAGGAATGAACAGGCAGTTTCAGTATAGTCTCACAATTTATTGCTATATAACAAAGCACCCCTATACTCAGTGATTCAAAACAGAAGCACCTATTCTTGCTCACCAGACCATGGGTGGGCTGAGCGGGACTTTGGGGCGAGGCTGTGCTCATACCACTACAGTCAGGAGGGGGCTCTGCTTATCTTGGTGGGCGTGCTGGGGGGCTCACGACCAACTGTAGGCTGGTCTAGATGGCTTCTCCTGGGACATTTTTGCAATC
Organism: Micronycteris hirsuta; assembly: GCA_004026765.1. Classification (NCBI taxonomy): domain Eukaryota; kingdom Metazoa; phylum Chordata; class Mammalia; order Chiroptera; family Phyllostomidae; genus Micronycteris; species Micronycteris hirsuta. Next base: position 135,593 of record PVJI01000480.1, on the reverse strand, counting down.
AGTCTGCCCCAGCCACCTCTTTGGGCGTTAGGGATTGATGCATTTATTCAGTCAATATATATTGAGTGCCTCCTATGTTGCAAACCCTGGGCTAGATCCTGGGAATCCAGAAATGACCACGACATGTTCTCTAGAGGAAAGCAGACATTACACAATAAATCATTACAAAACCTGCTCTTCCAAGTCTTGATGTCAGTGAGATGGAATTTTTGTTCTTGTGTTAATATTTCACATTAACTTTACTTACTTTGTGTGTAGGTTTATGCCATCTCTCCTAGGCCTGGGCAACTTTGTACCTCCCCTCCCATATCTTCCAGCTAAATGTGGCACCATGCAGATTACAGACGAGCATGTCATGTGTCTGTGACCCAGCCTGATGCAGGTGACCAGGCTCTTCACAGTGCCTGACACATACAAGTCATTCAACCGTTTTTGTTAAAGTGATTTAAATATAGCCACACAAACACACACTTTGGAACTGATATGCTAGAAACACAGGGTGGAGGTATCAGCCCCTGTCAAAAGCCCGTAAATGCTACATAGTAGGCCAAGCAATGGTGAGACTCGGCATCAGGAATTGGGAGATGTGAATTAGAATAAGAGTTCTCAAATTTGCCTCTTGGAAATACACATAATATCCTGTTATTAAAAGGGGAGGTGGGCTTTCTCCTCAATTCCCTTGGGAAAATACATGTATATAGATGGTTTGGTTAATGTTAATATTTCATGGCACTTTGTAACAATTGCTGGTAACTACTGGACGAACAAGCTTGAGAACCACTGATTCTGGCAACAGTCCATGACCCCGGTAGGCTGAGGTCAGAGGAGCTAGGGATTGGAGCGGGCCCTCTGGTTTCTTCTTGTCTGGGTGGGGTCAAAGCTGCCACCTGTAAATAGGTCAATGTCCCCTGACTGAAGCCCCGGCTGGAAATCCATTTACATCTGTTTAAAAACCTTATTGAATTTTTCTTTTCAATGTTCTGCTCTTCAGAAGGAATACAAGCTGTTTCTGAACAATCTTGGATGGGCAGTTGATAGAAGTTGAAGGTTACTAGATGTTGTCACGGCAGCTAGCCTGGTAATTAGGGACTCTGTGAAGCCCTTCAAACAAATTACCCCCACCCATCAGCTCCAGCCAGAGACAGCTCCCGGCACAGGGCAGGACGGGGAGGGAGGAGGGGAGGGGGGAGGAGTGAAAAACAGCTGCTGGGATTTTATATTCTGGGCTCACAGGGTGGAAACAACCTTTGTAGTCAGGATCTGACTCTTCTGCCGTGTAGGGGAGGAGTAGAAGGAAGGAAGAAAAAAATCAGGAGAAAAAGCTTTCCTTGGCCTCTAAATTTTTCTAGTACCTAAAGAGGAAAAGAAGAAAAGAGCAGCAAAGGCGGCCTTGGACCCACAGGTCCCAAATTACCCTGCGACCTGGGGGCACTGAAGGAGCCCAGCCCAGCCGCAGGCTGGAAAAAGCAGGGGCGAGAGGGCATCTGGCAGTCAGGAAGCCGGGCTGGTCTTGTCAGCCATCAGTCCTTCAGACCCTGTTAAGCTTTAAATGTTTCCATCATTACTCTGCAGAAAAAGGCATTGTTTTAACTGTTTTAGTTAAAATATCCTAACACGAGTAAGTATATTTACAAAGTGTAGAGAAGCTTATTTCTATTGATCTCTGCCCTCCCCGCCACACAGCAAACAGTGTGACCCCTCTCAAGGGCAGGCCCCCTTCTTTCTTGCCACTCTCCCGGAGTCTCACAAGAAAACCGTTCTCTCCCTCCCGTTCTCTGAAGCCGCCTGTATGTTTGCTGGTGCTGTCCCGACACAGTAGCCCAGACCAGGCAGCTCAAGCAACAGAACTGTATTGTCCCCCAGGTCTGGAGGCTGGACGATCAAGGCGTCCGCAGGGCTGGTTCCTTCTGAGGCCATGACAGGGAATCTGTCCCCACCCCCTCCAGCTTCTGGTGGCTGGCTGGTGCCTGTGGCCTTCCTTGGTCTGTGCAAGCATCACCTGTTCTCCTGGCGATCCCCTTGAGCGTCTCTATCTCTGTCCAAATTTGAAGGACACCAGTTCTGTAGGACTGGGAGCCGATTCTACTCCAACATGACCTCATCTTAAGGAATTATATCTGCAACAGCCCTGTTGCCAAATAGGGTCCGAGGACCAGGGGCTAGGATTCCAAAAAGAATTTGGAGAGTTCAGCCCCTGACAACACCGCCCTCTGGGTCATAGCCTTTCACCAGTTTTGTGGTCCCCAGCTTTGCATATACGGTCAAGTCCACTCAGCTGGTGTTTGAGGTCGACTCTAACCTTTACCAAGGAGGTTTAGCTCATGAGCTATTCATAGCCAGCCGTGGGCTCTTGCACTTGGCATCGCTCTGCTGTGTTCACCAGTGTGACCGCCTTGTTTATGGCCAGTGGCCTCCGCCAGGGTGGGGCAGTGCTGTGGGCAGGGGCCGCAGCATCTCCTCCCGGGTCCCAGCACAGAGAACATCTCCCAACTGAGGGAAAACAAATGGACAGGAAAGCAGCAGCAGCAATGAACTCTGAGACAAAATGCCAAGGTTCAGCAAGTAGACAGTGTGTATGATAAAGTCACATTGTCCCGTTACTCTGTGATTCTGTCAGCTTCTCTCAGGTCTGAGTGCCTCAGTCAGGCCTTGGCTTACCCACTGTCATTGGTTTGCTTTCTGATCCAAACGTGGGCCTCAGAGCTGCCTCCTTCCTCCCTGTCCCTTTGCCCCTCGCCTGTAACTAATCCCACCTTCCCACATCTTTCCTCTTTCTGCCACCTGTCACCTCCCCTCCTGAATGTACCTTCTTGCTTCCACAGTGGCCCTGCAGGCCCCGCCCTATTCCACGCCTTACACCTTTGCTCACCTGGCCGCTGACCTGACAGATTTTCCCTCCACCCCTCCTTGGAGGGTTCGGCCCTCTCCTGTGTTTACCTCCGCGCCTCCTTGTCCCCTGTTTGTCTTAGCCCTTCTTGTCCCTACCCCTTGAAATCACTTGCATCTCTGCCCCCCGTGGGATCCCCATTTGTGCATGTAAATACCCTCCATAGCATCCTGAAGACCTCACTCAATTCCCAGAATTCAAGACTAATCCTGACAAAGGATGGAGAATCATTTCTTCGTACCAGTTAATGTAACAAGTCACCTCCCAAGCTTTGCCCGGGGGAGAGGGTTCTTTTTGTTTCTCATGAGGTGAGACTCCCACTGTCTTCTATATCCTTTCTGATTTCCAGGCAGCGTCTGTGGCTGTCACGTATAGAAACACTCACATTTACAGAAGAATGAGATAGCAGGCCACCACTGTTAAAGCACTCTGTGAAGCCCTGTGAAAAACACAGAGATGAAATCTTCCTGTAGAGTCTAAGCATGTGTCAATGAAGCGGAAAAAACTTAATAGTTTATGTCCTCTCTGCTAATACTGTCCGTCGACACTCTACCTGACACACGAGGAAGACCTTTCTCTTTCTTCCCTTCCTGTTTGTCACCGCACGTTCATTCAGCCCACGTCGGTGAAGTGTTCATGGTATTCCAGTGACATCCTGGTCACAGATCCTGGTGGTGGAGGGGCTTCTAAAGCACCTCAGAGGCATCACTTTTCCACTGAGCAGGGCTGTGCCCAAAGACGCCACCCTCCTCCCCCAAAGGTAAAACAAAATGAGTAGCAAATGGTGGAAAGCTAGTTGTAAATTGTTAATGAAAAGGCATAGTAACATCTAGGAGCTTTCACTTGGTAAATGATTAAGAATGTGTGTAAACATTTAACCTCAAACCTATCCATCAAACCTTCTTTTATAATATCAGAATAATGTAAACCACCTAAATGTACAATAATAGGAGACTGAGTGCACTGATACTAAGTAAACCTACAGAAAGGAATTCAGTGCAACAGTTAAAATGTGGAAGCGCGCCATGTTCATGGTTTACAAAGGCATATACAGAAGTATGATCACATCACGTTTTCTGTTAAAACACACGCACGTACCCCACACACGGCGACCCCCCACACCCCCATAAAAGAGCTGGGCGACCAGAGCCCAGAGCCTTCACCAGGACCCCCTCTGGGCAGAGGGCTGAGTTTGCAGATGGTCTTCTTCTTTTTGCTCATGTAAATATTCTAATTTAAAAATATATATGTTGCATTTAAAGTTGCTTTTAAACTTTTGAAAGAAAAAACATATAAAGGTAACTTTTTCTACATATCACCATGTGTATTTTTGGACCCTTTGCAGCCTACAGCGACCTAGGCTACTACATCATCAACAAACTGCACCACGTGGACGAGTCAGTGGGGAGCAAAACAAGAAGGGCCTTTCTGTATCTTGCTGCCTTCCCTTTCATGGATGCGATGGTGAGTAGGGAAGATTGTCGGCTTTTGCTAAGTACAGTATTTTATGCAGAATGGAAAATTGACCGTCTTAACCATTTTTATGTACGTAGTTCGGTGGCATGAAGGGCATTGACATTGCTGTGAGTCTTCAGAATTCTTTTCATCTTGTGAACTGGAAACTCTGTCCCCATCGAACACTGACTCCCCGCCCCTCCCCCAGCCCCTGGCAGCCACCCTCTACTCTCCATGTCTACGAATTTAACAACTCTGGGGACCTCGTATGTGTGGAATGACACAGTATTTTTTTTTTTGTCATCCGTTTATTGCACTTCATATACTGTCTTCAAGGTTCGTCCGTGTGTAGCGCGTGTCAGAATGTCCTTTTTCAGGCTGAATAACACTCTGTTGAATGTATATACCACGTTTTGCTTTCCAGTCATCGGTGGACATTCGGGTCACCTCCACCTTTGGGCTGCTGTGAATCACGTTGCTGGAAACACAGATGTGCGAACACATTTCCCTGTCCCCGCTTTAGTTCTTTTGGGTACATGCCCAGAAGTGGCACTGCCGGATCACGTAGCAATTCCCTTTCCGGTTTCTGAGGAACCACCGTACTGATTCCATCTCCCATCCAGCAGACAGGATTCCAGGGTTCCAACAGGGTTCCAGCTGGCCACTGACTTGGAGCCAGTCCATCTTGTCTGTTTATTTTATGAGAATTGCCTTTATTGGCTGTAAGTTCTGGCAGAGAGCAAGAGAGCCCATTTGAAAATTTTGGTTGAAATTTTGGTTACGAGGTTCTCTTCCAGGGTGCTCAGGGTCAAGGGACAAGGCTAGCTTTCTGATAAACTTACTCCTGTGAGCTAGAAGCCCACAAAGCTTTTTAGAATAAGAATCTTTTGAATATACTGATAGGGTTTCATTTCATAAACACCCACTTTACCACATTAGCTAAGGGTGGCTTGCTTCCGTGGGTTAAATTCTTTGTCATGATTCTGAAGAGTTCTCATACAGTGCTTTTTTATTCTATCCCTGCGTGTTATGGACATAAAGGAGACGTAGTAAAAAAGCACACACACACATGCCAGTTACCTCCAATGCTGGAAAGTAAGCCCTTTCTTTGGGCTTCATTTTAAATTACCCTTGGAAGAAGACTTAAAAATATGTTCATGTGTACAGTTTTTACCACCTCTACCTCAGGTTTTATATGCATGGGACACGTGAGGTAAGTGGGTGTCTGTATGGAGATGAGGCGGCAGCTTCTCAAATGTTGCCAAACGACTTAGGTTATTGACATGCTCCTGATGAGCCTCTGGCAGCTTTCCACCGGTCTGCAGGGCAGCCGTAATGTTTAAGTCCTGGTTTGACAGAAGGTTCTGACTCTTCCGTTGCTGTGATAGCACTTCAGTGGGAGAATTTAGCCATCAGAACACTTGTACCGAGATTTTCTTTTTTCTTTTCACCAGGTATAATTACTCTGATCATGGACACATAATCAGAGCAAAAAAGAAAAGGCAAAGGGGTGGGGGTCCATAGAACCAGGTTCCCCAAGGTGTCCACGCTGGCCTGCGGGGACCCCGCAGAGCTTTCCCGTCAGTTAGAGAGTGGGATGAAGAGCCCCGTTCATGTCCTAAAGGGGAAAAAACCTACCGTCCCGGCCGAGTCCATGATTTCACTCTGATGCCTGCCCACCCATCTGTATCGGGACTTTGTCAACACACGGAAGAATTACAGTCACACAGTGAATTCCAGGAACTAGGGACTCGCAGGAAAAGTGAATCACAGACTCTCAAATGCCCTGTGTTCCCCCTAACTTCAGCTGCGCTTATTTGCCACAGAAGAGTTTCTAACACTCAGTATAACACCAAAACATGTGAGATTAGTACCATTTTCTTCCGTTTCATCTGTCAATTCCCCCAGTGACCCCAAAAGTAAGAGACTTCTAATAAAGAGAAAAATAATGAACACTTGTAAAGAGCAGGCCATCTCCCCAAACACACACACACACGCACACAGCCCTGCAGCATGGCCCTGATGTATTGGTTGGAGAGAGAATATTTGAAAACCTCAAAGCTTATCATCCAGATGGCTTTGGGTCAACAAAGATAGCCCAGAAGCTGTTATTTGCAAATGTTATCTACAGTTTGCATTTCTTTTCGCATCTGGCACCTTGGGACCTATAAGCTGAGGAAGGAAGTGGATATAGCGGCTGCTATGCAGTGTTGACATCTACCTAGTTACCTCTGATGACATGTGATTTCTGTGTCAGCCCAGATCGGCCTTTCCAGGTTAGAAGGATGATCCTTAAACCGACCCTACCATGAACTTCAAACTTTCTCCAAACCATCCATCCCCTAGGCTTTTCATTGTCCACACCCCTTACAGGACTTTCCCTCTTCATTTCCCTGAAAGACACAAAGGGGCAGATCAGATCCCACAGAAATGAAGAGGAGGAAATAATGGGACCCTAATCAGTCAATGAGAACCTGTAATGATGGCAGTAACTCAGAACCAAGCCAGAGCCCTCATTATAAGATGCTTATCTATGGACAAGCTGCTGCTTTGGGATTCCGACTGCTCCCAGAGAAAGAGACCAGGTTCCTCAATGCTTGGTGTTCCCCCAGCTCTCTCGCCAGGCACGTGAACCTAGCCGTACACTAGTCTGCATGCAGCTGGTGCCAGATAAATACTCTGTAGTCACTGATTCCACTTAAAAATCTAACGTGCCTGTAGCCACCAGGCCAACGTACAGGCATTTTACCAACGTGCACTACTAAGATTTTAGGAGGTGTAGTCTATTTCAGGAATGTCCAATACATCACAGTGACCAGAAATAATATAACCCCAGAGGTGTACCTCATGCCAAATCCTTTTCCTTCTGGCAGGCATGGACCCATGCTGGCATTCTCTTAAAACACAAGTACAGCTTCCTGGTGGGATGTGCCTCAATCTCAGATGTCATAGCTCAGGTAAGTATGGCCTGTGTGTCAGTCCAAGCTCTCAGAGCCCTGTTCAGGCGAGTGACAGAACTCACTGGCGCCCCGTCTGTCCATTCACTCTGCAGTATGTTCCTGCCCAACTCAGATCAAACGTGGACTTCAGTAAATGTTTGGGAAAACGAACTTCCTGTGATACAAGCATGTATAATCTTGCTAGAATGAGGGTTTTAAATTTAGCATCAGAGGTTTTGACCTTTATTTTTAAAGAGCTTGCATGTGAAAGGACTATAAAGTCACTGCTGGTACATTTAGGGGTGGTCATAGGGTCACTGTGCACTTGGCTGTGTGGACACTCAGCCCTCTGTGTGGCCTGACAATACAGGGCCTGTCACTCGGTTCACCCTCTTAGGAATCATCCTTAAATGTTGTTTGTCATGCCACGCAGGGCTGCCACTCACGCGTCATTTCCCCACATTTAAAAGAACCGGGAAGCCAGATGCTGCCGGAGAAGAAGGCTTCATTGCACTTTCTGCCGAGTTCAGCTCCCTGGGGTCTGGCACCGGCCCTGGTTTTCCATTTTCCTTCCTTTCTCTTCCACCGAGGATACTGCATGAAAAATTGCAGCAGAAAATTAGATGTCATTCCTATAATCTATAAATTAGACTGAGTGCCTACATTCAGGGATTTAGGAGCATGATTTCTTCATAGAGGAGGTTAGAGTGATTACTAAGCTCCCTTCCCAATTCTCAGTTCCATTCTCTGAACACTTCATGCATCTCATCCTGGTTTTTCCCTGTTGTATATGCTAGCCCTGTAGCCATCTTTTTGAAATAACCTACTCTTAAACTGTGAGTCCCTCCCAAAAGACCAAGAGTTAAATTTCCAGATTACTTGCATTTGCTCCGTGGACCACAATAAGAAGTAATCGAAACTCACTCCTGCCGGCTCGGCATGCACGTGCTCAGGTGCATGTGTGCAAACCTGCAGCCGTTTTCCTTCTCAGTTTAAACTGGTCCTGGCCCTTCCTGTTGGGAGGGCTCCCGAGTTCGGAGTAGATGTGTCTGGTTAGTAGGAGCCATGAAAGCTGGATTCAGATGGCATCTGGTTTCGGCATATTGCTGGTGAAGCAGTTATGTTAAGCCTTGCAGTTTGAGTTCCTACCACAATTTGGTTGGAGGAGTAAATTCGATTTTTGTTCTTAAGTCTTTTACCCCCGCCCTCAGCTCCGTTTCTCTTATTGCCTGGAAGCATTTGTTAATTACCAAATTTGAGAATGAATAAATAGATCATAGGCAAAGTCCTTTGAAGTACCACCTTGGCATAGCTAAATAACAGGTAATCGCCAGTGATAAAATGGAAATAGCTTATAATGCCTCAGCTTGCAGTGGCAGCTCCTACTCTTTGAAAAGTTTACCAAGCCCGTGGGTTCCACACAGCGGCGCAGAAAAGCTCTCGGTTCGATTCGAACATGCAGCGCTTCTCCGTGCCGCTGTTACTGTAATAGTTCTACGTTCCAATTTCACTGCCAAGGGATTGATGAAAAACATTGCTCTGTTTAATTTCATAATCACCTGGATTTTTCAGCTCGCTCAATATCCAAAGGAGACTTCTCTTGAGGTTATGGGACCTTCCTGAGACTTCCAGTCCTTAACCTTCCTGCGGTCACTGACCCTCACCTTCCCAAGTCAGCTAGTCCAAGGGTCTGGTCAGGCACCTGGGAACCACCCCAGAGCACCCGCTTCACTCCCAAGCCTCTTCCGTTTCTATCCTAGACTACTTCTTCTTTTTACCTGCCCTCTTTTCCCCGCCTCTCCTGTGCTCACCCTGGTCCAAAGGATCATGCCTCCCACCTGCACTACCTGAGATGCCTCGTAACCGGCCTCCACCTTTCTGCCTCGGCTCTTCCCTGTCCTTCCCTATGCAGCCACAGCGATCTATTCCCAGTGTCATTCTGGCCACCTCACCCCCAATCATGGCCTGCACGGTGCTGAAGACCACAGACACTGCTCCCTCTCGAGCCGGGCACTGTCCTCTTGTCCCCTTGCCCTCGGTACTCCAGCTACAGGTCCTCTTCTCGGGGTCTCGGGGCGGCCCAGCCCCCTTCCATGGGTCTTCGCCTGGATCCCTCTGTCCAGAAGGAGATGTTCTGCCTCAGTTCTCCCCACCTTTCTCCAACTCCTGCTCCCCGTCCCCCGCCACCCCCGCTGAGGCTGTAGGTCTCAGGCACGCTCCACATGGGGCGCCCTCCCTCACCCCACAGCTTGGCCCTCCAGCCATCACCCTCTTTCCTCCACGGGCCTTGTCGCACTTTGTCAGCAGACGCTCGCTGGCATCCTGTCTGGTCAGCCTTTCTGCCTCTTCCACTAGACTGCCAGCCCCAAGACCACAGAGTCTGGGACTGTGCTGTTTGTCATTGAATCCCCAGCACCTGGTATGGGGCCAGCACATGGCAGGCTCTCACTGGGGAAATCCTCACCACCGAGACAGCAGGCTTCCCTCAGAAAATAACCCGACATTCTTTGATGGCTGTGTCAGATTCAAAATTGCCATTCGGAATTGAAATGCAAAGGCTTGAGGGTTATTTTAAATTGCTAAGTGATACAATCCACCGAGAAGATGTAAGCGCTGCAAGTATTGGACCACATGGCACCAAGTCATTACAGAGACAGGAGAGGCTGACAAAATCTTCACCTTGACTGTGGGACCTTTACTGGCCGAATGCGCCCTCCTGTCCCTCCGTCCCACTCTAGCCCGCTGTGCTCCTCGGGCCATTTTCTTGTTATCTCCACACTTACTGCTTTGCCTGTGGCTCCCTGTTCCTTCAAGTCCAAGTCCTCCTCCTTAGTGTTGCACAGCCGTCCTGGTGGCCCCAGGAGCCTGCCTGGACTTGGCAGAGGAGGGGTCGGTTTATGCAGGTTTTGTCTCTAAACGCAATCATCTCAGTCGACACTGTAGGTCTTGCATATGTTTGCTGTTGCGCTTGCTTGTAGGCATTGCTTGTAGTCTGAGTTTACATGTTAGGTCACCTTAGAGGCCTCTGGTTCCTTAGAGAAACATATGAGCATCTTGGCTGCAGCACAAAACTCAACCTTCTGATCCAAACACAGTGGGTTCTTCACAAGGCTTTGCCGGTGGGTCTCCTCAGCCTGCAGTTAACGCAGCAGTTGTTCCACTGGGAAGCTGCAGTCATGGCGACAGCCCGGTATCTCTGCCCCCATCACTGGGCTCCGCTGTCCCCCCTAAAGAGCGTGAGTGTGAGCGTGAGCGTGACTGCGAGTGCCGCCCCAGTTTGCGACCACTCACATTGCCTGTGCTGCTGACAGCCTGGTGTGTCTACGCAGCCACGCAGTCCCTCTGTGCTGCATGCCCGGACATCTGTGCTGACGTCTGTCTCATTCACTGGCTTTGAGAACGACCCCCCTGGGCACAGTGTCAGCCAATGCTAGAAGCAGATCACCTCAATATCTACCCCTTGTGTTTCATTCAGAAGAGTTTCTCTGGATCGCCCTGCATTTCTGTGGTCGCTGCGGCGATGAAGGTATTCATTCAGCAAGTCATGCGCAGTCTCCTGCTTCTTGCTTAACTCTCTGTCCCCTCTGATTTCTTGCTAAGGCAGTGGTCAGGATGAGCCTCCTTCCGTCAGGATCACTCAGTAGTGGTGTATTTTACTTGCCTATCAGCCGGCAGACATTTGGCTATTACCGTTGGTGTGACTCAGGGATACCCCCCTCCTCCAGTGCCCACTTTTACACTCAGCACACCTCCATGCGCTTCAGAGTGTGTGGGTCCCCAGACTGGGCAGAGTCAGGGCTGCTGCTTGGATTTCTGTACAACAGAGAGGTTAGATGCATCGATACACTTGCTTTAGAGTCTTTGTTAGTATTTCTATCCCTCTCGATTCTTTTTGACCTATTCCATTTTTATGTTAAATTCCATTTGGCTTGTATAACTAGTATTAGTGCTTTTGCAGCATTTTTAGGGAATTCCATCTTATGAACACTAACGTCTACTTTTCTGTATCCCGTCACCGTTAATCACCGTGCCGCATATGTTGGGGGCGGAGGGTAACAGGTCCTCAGGCGTGGAGTGTTTGAGCCTCAGCCAGCCTCAAGAGGGAAAAGCACTAATGTGTCTTTGGGGGTCTGGGAAGCCAGTGTTTCTAGATGTTTGTAGCAAAAACCTTAACCACATGTGCAGTTGCCTTAAAAGAATCTTAGAGATGAATATAACAAAATGATCGTACGCTCACCCTGTGACTCCCCAGTGTCTGCCCCTGTGTTCTGTGAGCGCAGTATTGCGCCATGGCCCAGCTTCTGTTCTCTTTCTCATCAACGTCAGGGTTTTCGCATAGAAACCCATTTCATCTGGGTGCAAGGGATTGAGCTGTGCCTCGGTGGATCGGTCTGTTTGCTCCCCCCTGACTCTCTCATCTCCTCTCCCGCAGGTCGTTTTTGTAGCCATCTTGCTTCACAGTCACCTGGAGTGCAGAGAGCCCCTGCTCATCCCGATCCTCTCCTTGTACATGGGCGCGCTGGTGCGCTGCGCCACCCTGTGCCTGGGCTACTACAGGAACATCCACGACATCATCCCCGACCGGAGCGGGCCGGAGCTGGGGGTACGTCCTCGGAACTCGCCAACCGGCTGTCTGTACCTTTGAGTGGCAGAGAGTTTGACCCCACCCTTCTATGAAATGAGCAATCCGTAAAATAAGCACACTCGCTGAGACATCAAGTGCGAGGAAGTGTCCACAGGGGCAGACAGATGGAGAATTCATGACATCTGGAGATCAGAGCAGTCTTACAGGTCACTTACCTCTGTATGAGACTGGAGCACAGTGAGTCAAGTCAGGCCGAGGAGTACATACAGCATTTATGGTTTTTCTTCCTCTCTATGGTCAAAAGTAAGTCATTCTATAGTCAGCCAAGATTTTAGCACCCACGGTTCCTTTGAACTCACATTTGAGTGTCTTGAATTTCCAGCAGGGATCCAGGCTTTGGTCCTGCCTTCCGTGTTGTCCAGGCAAAGCTGATGGTCCAGGTACCTTCTATGGAGTGAGAAGAGCGTTTAGGCACCATAGGATGACACAGAAAAATTTTAAGTATGGTCTCTACTGTCAAGCAGCTCTGTGTCCTACTTGGCAGATAAGACCAATACAGAAGCAACAAGTGTGGGCCCAAACACAGATGCAGTGAGATGAACGCAAGGGCCCCTGAGCCGAGAGGAGGAAGCTAGTGATATGGGCTGAGCCGCTTCCCTGACGGAGGCAGAGCTTGGGCTGTGCCTCGAAGTGCAGATAAGATACAAGCAAGGTATAATAACTTACACAAATGACCGAAGCTTCCTTTCATCATAGGTATACACAGTGTCTGATTTCTATGCATGCTGACCTTTTCCACCATTAGGTATTTAGATTTAGATTTATTTCCCTCTAGCTATAAGGTAAGATACACATGATCTTATGTATTATGTGGTCCTGAGTAAATTACCACACTCCATGCTCTGACCCCACCTTTGATCACATGTGACTTTCATCATGTCAGAACATTAATTGGATTGCCCACTTACCTCAATCCCAGGTCAGGCCACTAATAAAACCCAACCTAATTATTTCCGCCACGAGGACAACCGTGCCAAATTGGTCTTAATGGTAATAGTCCATCTCTTAACATGCAGCCGCCAGCAAAGGGAAATAAATTAAAGGGGCTGGGATGGGCCCTTGATGTCACTTCTACCCTCATGAAGAAGCAAAACCAAAATTAAATACTGAAAGCCAGGCTTTAAAGATAGCATACCTCTTTGCTGTAGAATTCTTAATAAGTCACACTTTCTTTACCATGCCTATATAATTTTTGCCCTGGCCAGGTGTCTCAGTTGGTTGGAGCATCATTCAGTACACCAAAAGGTTGCAGGTTCAATTCCTGGTCAAAGCACTTACCTAGGTTGCAGGTTTGATCCCCGGCCCTGGCACATATGGGAGGCAACCAATTGATGTTTCTCTCTCATTCTCTCCCTCCCTTCCCCTCTCTCTAAAATCAGTAAAGATATCCTTGAGTGAGGATTTTAAAAATTATAATAACTTTTTACTTTTAAGAGTTACCTCTTGGGGGTTGGGCAGGTGGAAGAGGCAAACGGAGGATAAATGGTGATAGAAGGAGATGAGACTTTGGATGGTGAGCACACAGCACACTGCAGATGATGCACTGCAGAATTGTACACCTGAAACCCATATCATTTTATTGACCAATGTAACCCCAATAAATTCAGTTTTAAAAAAGATTAATAAAAAAGAGTTTCCTCTTACTGATGTGGCTTCTAGCCAGTCAGTCTAATGATTTAAACAAAAACTAATTTCCAACTTTTTTCTCCGTCCACGGAGTTGGTTTCTACCTGGCTTAGAGTTGCCCCTTTTGGAAAATAGTAGTTTGGATTCCTCAAGGCTAAATGTGCATTCTGATTTCACAGTAGCTTGCCAACTAACTGCCTGAGTCCATCTTATTTTCACTGTACATTTTATTTTAACTCAACTTGGCTTGTCTACAGAGGCTTTTCCTTACGTTAGTTTTAAGTATAGTGAATTGACTCTAAAAGGAAGGCTTTGTCTCCGAATTGTTTTTCCTCTTCTGCTTCCAGAGTTTAGTGAACTTTTGCCTCCATTTCTCGATGCAGGGAGACGCAACAATAAGGAAGATGCTGAGCTTCTGGTGGCCGTTGGCTCTCATCTTGGCCACACAGAGAATCAGCAGGCCTATTGTCAACCTCTTTGTTTCCCGGGACCTTGGTGGCAGTTCTGCAGCGACAGAGGTAGGGCGGTTTCTGGCGGTCATTGTCACCGTATAAAGAGTGGGGGCAGGGGAGGGGATTGCAAACCTGTTTCCAATTCATCTGGAGAGCTCCGGTAATTCGGTGATGTGATATTAGATGACGCGTTCACACTTGGGGGCCATGAGGATCTCATTCAGTGACTTACAGTCATGTAATTTTATATCTTTCTGAGTACGGAAGAAGACATCTCATTCATCCTTCATAATGACTGGATGAGGAAACTGAGGCAAGGGCACAAAGTTAAAGATACAAAACTAGCAAGAAGCTGGGCTAATATTAGAATCCAGATTTTCTGAGTCCGGCCCAGTGGCCTTCCCATTTTTCCATGGACTCAGCATGATGCCTCCTCGCGATGGTTGCAGAGGACAGTGGAAGTGGCCTGCGGCTGCAGAAGAGGTAGAAAGACTCGGAGGGTAAAGGGGCGGTGCTCCCACGTGGACCCACCTCCTGCCACCTGTTTTCTCTCTGCCCTCCTGCACTTATCACCCACCCCCTCGGGCTTCAGTGCTCTTTGGCAGTCTGCCCGCCTCCAAATGAGGAGCCCACTCACAACTCAAGAAATTTACCTGGAAACTGGCAGCTACTCCAAAGAAAGAGTTGAATCACTCTTTCCTTCTCCCAAGTGTGGTATGAACAAACAGAATGACTTCATTTGTTTCCTCCTCCGCTGCCCTCTGGAGAGCCAATTCTGTCTGTGGAATGGCTGATCCTTCAGGAAGGCCGGTGGCTGCTCCTCAGGGGCCCTGTTTACACAGTGCCCTTGACCGCTCTGTCAGCATGTCTCCAACCGGGGGTCTGCTGCCAGTTTCCATGTCCTGGGAAGCCGCTCATGTGGGCTTGGAAAGAGAAACACATCAATCACAAGCAGATCACTTTCTCTTGCCTCCGTTGGTTCCTGGAGTTTGGGTTCTGAACCAGGCCTACTGTCTCAGGTGGCTCCTGTAACCCAGCATCTGTTTGACCTATAGACTGTAGTGTAAGGTGCCCAGGACAAAAAATAGGACCCCATCACATGTGTGCTAGAATTCTGCCTTCCCCTTAAAATAAATAAGGCGCCATATATTAGAACCATTTCTCAATTGACCTCAAAGGCCTAGAGACACAGCACATGGAGTATAGAATGGACATTTATTGATCATCTACTTAGGTGCCAGCATTTATGCCCATTTCACTAACCCTGTGCAGTGGGTGTTGTTACTCTCCTGGTTCCACTGGAGGAGTGGAAAGAGAGGCCTGGCAGGTTCATGCTTCACGCAGCTGATAGGTGAGCAAGGAGAGGTTTGCGTCCAGGTCCACTGAGCTCCAGTGTCTAATTCCAACCCAGTTTCATGGAACAACACACTTGGCTTCCTGTAAGAAATAGTTGTTTAGTTTTCTTAAATTAAAAACAATAACTGGGCTATGCTGCCTGAACAAATTGGAAGAGAGTTGAGTCAGAAGGAGAGAGCACGTAAAGCCGTCAACAGACAGGCTGACCGACGAGTCCCCTTGAAGGCCCGGATGGAGGTGCACAGGTGGGTCCTGAGCAAAGACCGTCCAGAGAGGGCGCAGAATCACATCCTGAGACTAAAGAATTGGGCTGGACTGGAGAGTTTGGTTTGGCTCTATGGAAAGAGCAAAGATTCTGGAGTCTGGACCTGGGCTGAAATTTGGCTGCTCAAGCCAGCGATCTGGACCTGGACCTGTGTCCCATTGGATTTGTGTAAAACAGGACGCATGCTCCTGGTCTCACGTGCTCTCCTAGGGTCCACTCATCCCACTCCAAGGGACACAGTTGAGCACCTGTCCCTTCCTCCTGTGGCTGGCCAGTACATGTCACCCAGTGCCAAGTGACTTGTCAGCGGTGGCCACTCCTGAAGGAACTTGCTCTGTCGGAGGGCCCACGGCAGCTACGGGAGATGCTCTCAACAAACGCTGATGCTAACTCTGTTGCCTCTTCCTCTTGCAGGCGGTAGCAATTTTGACAGCCACATACCCTGTGGGTCACATGCCATATGGCTGGTTGACAGAAATCCGCGCTGTCTACCCAGCTTTTGACAAGGTGAGAACCTGTGCAGCGTGGTGTCTGAAACGCACTCTTTAGCATTAGTATTTGATAGGCAGGGAGCTCTGATGAGGAGCACTTGGATGTTTCCCAGTCTCACCTCCCTTGGGAAGGTTACTTGGCATGGGGGATGTCAGAGGTGATGGTGAAATACTTACCTCAGAGAAAAACAGGCAAATTTAAGCTTACGTTGAAGCTGAGCTTATAATGCCTCTTCAAACTGATATTTAGGTCAATATTTAGGTCAATACCTATGTTTAGGTCAATCCTATTGAGAAGTTACTTGTTTGCAAATGGGAAAATGTACTCTCAGAAAAATAATGCACTGGATTTTGTTTCTGTGGTTTGTATTTTTGATGAAGCTAATACTTACTGACTTCACAGAGGATACGAAGGTACAGACGGGAACTGTGTGCTTGAGCTCATAAACGTAGGGCCGTCTTCTGGGGGGGTGGGGCGCATGCGTGCTGAAGCTGCCTGTGCAGCAAGTGTGGGTCCACCTCGCGCTGGTTGCAGCAGACTTACTGCAGCCGAAAACCTCTGATTACAGCTGCTCTGTCCTGCTGCTGCAGCTGCTGAAGCAGCTGCTATCCAGGGAGACATACAACCCTTTGGGCGTGTACCCTCTGTCTAGGTCAGGACTGTCCTATAAATGTCTAGTTCATTAAGCTTAATCATTTGAACCTAAAACTAGTAGCCTTTTATCCTAAAACAAGTGTCTAGCAAAACAGACCCCAAAGAGATAATGTGCAATGTTTTAAAATGAAAGAAGCACACAACCTACCACTAGTACTCTTAATAGCAACTATTTGGCCTTGAATTTCTGTAGAACTAGCTCAGAGCCATTGCCAATGTAATTTTATCTTTTTAAAAAATTTATTTTTCAGTAACAGTTGATACACAGTATTAGAATAAGTTTCAGGTGTACACCATAGTGATTAGACATCTGCATACCATAAAGAGTGATTGGTAGTATCATTTTGCTTGTCCCAGCAGGAGCCCTGGGAAGGCAAGGGGAGGAAGCCTCTTTGCCAGGGAGTTCCAGCAGGTCACGTGCCTCTGTTCCCACACCCATAATCACCCATGAAAGCAGCTCCCCTCAAAACACTTCTGGGGTTGTCTGCACACAGTCTTATGAGAGACAGGGGAGTGGTGGTGCCCGATGGACCACCAATTGGACCCTCTACCTATTGCGAACATCCCTTGCAACATCAGGATGCAGAGTGTCTCTTAAAAAGTGCATTTCATTCCTGCTTCCCAGGCCTTTGTGAGTGGACTTCGGAGGCATGAGTCACTTGCAGGAGAAAGTTGACAGTCCGTGTGTGAGTGGGTTTCATCCAATCTACTGATAGAAATCACTGTTTTCATTTCAAGGAACATGTGTATAGAAGGAAATCCTAGAAAACCAAAATGGATGTCAGTCGTCTTGCTAAAGTTGTAGCTCTTGGAGAACAAGATTGTATAATAAAACTTGATGAGACTAAGAGATACTGAAGCCTTGGAACCTCCTGGCCATGAAAGTCTCGTCTGAACTCCCTTGAAACAATGAAACTTAACACTACAGCACTATACAGTCTCTCTAGGAGTGTCCAAGGAATGCGCTGTCTTACTCATGATCGCAGAGGTTAGGTGCCATGAGAAAATTCCTTTAACGAGTGTACCTCGAGCCAGAAACTCACTCAGAACCCTCTGAGACCTCACCCATCGTTTCCCGGCACTCCACCAAGCCACCGCAGCCATTGTGTGAATGCGTCTATTTACTCAAACCTTAGACACTCTGCGCGGACTCCCAGAACTTGCCGCACTGACGGTTGGAATCCTCAGCCACTCTGTGGATTGCAAAATAAGAGATTTAAAATTTCTTGCATAACTTCTGATGGTTGTAGCTCAGTACTGGATGGGGAGAACTTTCCCCTTGTACATATTCTTTCTAATGTGCAGTTTTCATCTGCGGAAGAGCATGTTTCTGAGCAGATTGGGCAAATAAAACACAGATGCCAGTCCAATGGTACATGCTAGTTTATTCTAACCATACTTGCAGAAATACTTTCTATTTTAAAAATAAAAGTGCACATGAGGCGCTGAGGCACATTCCTGTCACCATCGGCCACATGTGCCTCATTCTTTCCAGTGTGGCCACCTTCTCCCTCGGCCCACCGGGCACCAGTCACACAGACCCCTGGCGTGAGTAGAGATGGCCAGGTGTCCTACCCCCTGTGATTTGCACTTGGCCATGGGAACAGTCTGTCACTCAGAAAAGCAGTTATGCTTTAGAGGCTGGAAATAAGAACATGTCAGCTCATCCAGCGCCTGTGCTGGTGGCATCTGTTGGGAAGAGATTGGAGAGATGGTCTCAGCCTACAGAGTTAAGGACACATCAACAGTTCTTGTCGAAGTGGAACCTGTAGTGTCTCGGATTCTACCAGGCTGGATGCAGGAGTATGTTTTCATTAGTCTAGGCTAATTGAGTCTGAAACGAGGTGGGAGTTACTTTTCTGTGCTGGTTTTCACAGTATAGGGCCAGGCACGGATTGGGTGATGTGCACACTCAGCAGTGGCACTGGGGTGGCCTCAGCAAGGCTCTCAGATTCAAGGATGTGTAAGAAAACATCCGAGCCTTCTGCTTTATTTACTTAAGATTCAGTTTAACAAAGGCTTTGGAGCACTTTTCATACTCAAGGACGATTGTGCTAAGTTGCAGGAGCTAAAGAGATGGGTGAGACACACCGCCCATTGTCTCACTGGGGCTCTGACACAGGCCCTGAATACAGACCAGGACACCAAACCTGCTCCGGGTGGTCCACTTTGTAGGAAGGGGGCCCAGACGCAGCTTGGAGGGAAAGGATGAGCGAGGCTCTAAAGAACCAACGGGCTGAGAAGACGATGAGCCTTGAATAAAGGGGTGTTTTTGACAATCAGAAGATCCCATGAGAGGAGGAGGAACAAAACTGCAGAACCCTGGAAGCACCAATGAGTTAGGGAAGAGCAAGAGGTTCCCTCTGGGGTACAGATTGAAAAGTCATGGCAGGGATGTGAGTCTGGGTCACAGCAAGGAGGGCCTCGAATGGCCAGTCTAACTCACTGTCCATTTGGTGGGGAGGAGGGGCCCAAAGGTCACAGAGCAGGGCCCAGCATTCAGGGAGATGCCAGCGGTGGCCAGGGGAGAGCGCAGGCCGAGGCCCTGGACTAGCTAGGTGGCACCCAGCACCAAAGTGAAGGGGCCGATTCAGGAGACAGTGCCTGGCGTTTGGTCTAGAACTCCTTCTGGTTAGTGTTCACGTCCAGAAACCTGAGAGCTGTCTGAGGGAGAGGGACTCAAAGGGACCGCCATCTTCCAGGCCATCACTTGAAATCTGTATTCCAAACACATCAAATACAACACAAGTGAGATGGTCTTTCAGATGCATGTGCCGTCCATCCAGGATGACTCGGAACCCATCACCATTGTCCTGTTCTTCCCCCTAGAATAACCCCAGCAACAAACTGGTGAGCACAAGCAACACGGTCACAGCGGCCCACATCAAGAAGTTCACGTTCGTGTGCATGGCCTTGTCGCTAACGGTAAGGAGAGAGACCACCCCTCCCCCAACCCCTCCCGGTTTGGGTTACAGAGAAACAGTTACATTAAAGAGAGACGTCATGTATTCCATAATGTGATGTTATGCTCAGATTAATTAACAACCTCTTCAAATCATTCTCAGCCCAAAATGTGAACGATTGTGTTAGGGAAGTCACTGGATTCAGGAACCAAGGGCCGTTGTCTTCTGGCTTTCCTTGGGGCTTCTCACATGCTGGAGAAAGATAGGTTTTACCTTTCATTTTAATCATAGGCATGTCTTGCTGAAAAGTTTCCAGCCCATTTTTGAACATATAGAGTCAACCATCCGTTTTCCAAACTTAATTGGTGCTATTTTCATTTCCCCAGTAAAAGTGCCTTTCCTAATCACGTTTATGCTGATGTGTCCTACTTATTTATTCACCATTCAGTGCACACTGATGGAGCCCCTGCCGCCTCTCAAGCCCTGTGCCCCCTTCCCAGATACCGCTGTGCACAGGTGTGGGTCACGCTGCCCGGCTGGCAGGGCCGGTCGGTGACTCTGCACAGCCTTAAATGAACAGCACCCATCCATCCTTTATCAACTCCCTGGCAATTCAGATGTAGAAGATAATGTTCAAAAACATGGAGGAAATACACACATCATAATCCAAAGCACATGGTGTATAATTTAAGGTTGTTTATAACACTTATCAATGGTAGCAAAAAAAAAACAAGAGAAAACCAAAACATGTATGAGCAAACTTAGATGTAGATGGTGCCATTTGGCTGAAGACGAGAGAAGAATCAGAAGACACTCGGGTCCCTTGAACCCCGTCCGGTTCCCTTGGTGTGTGGTCCACGTTTCCTGTTAAGTCCCGCAGAAGTTCTCTGTTCGTTTAGTACAATACGAGTATCTTCCCGAAACGCCTGTGTGTGCACAGTTCTCGTCCTACGTGACTGACAGCGGGACCTAAGGGAGTCAAATGTGTTGGCTTCCGCTGGTGACCGGGACACAGTGACTGTTGCCCCTCTTAGTGCCATCGCAAGAACTGTTTAGCTTGGTGAGTCCTGGTAGTGGTCCTTTCAAATCAAGACCTCGTGTGTTTTAAACCTTTAGTGGGTATTGTTTTCAGTCCACAGCTTAATATTGGACCCATTGATCCAGCACCTGACTAGACTGTAACAAGGGCAACACGAGACCAGGATCGTGACCCCTCTGACCGCTGAGGCATGACCTTGTGACCTTGTGTCCCTCCAACCCAGCCCCTCCCACCTGCCTGTCTCTCAGGCAACTGGGTGGGGCGGGGTCAGAGATATAGTCCGGTGCCGCCTGGCCAGAGGGGTTTCTGGCAGCACGCCTGTTTGCATCGGCACGTTACCCCTGCAGTCCGACCCCGTCTGTATCATTTCCTCTATGGTGTGCAGGTATTCTCATGATTCCCTAAAATACTAGCAAAATGCCGAATACCCTCAAGTCTGTTTAAGAGTATTTTGGGAAAAACAGAGAAGGTTTCTGCCCCAGGCACAGACCTCAGCTTTCGGACACCGTGTCTCTATTCACACTGCAAAGCCAGAACACGTCCCCAGTTCCCAGGGGACAGTTTGCCCTACTAGCATTTTACCTAATTGTGCTTATCCCCGGACGTCGTCTCAAAACCTTGATCCCTTCTGCAGTGTCCCCCTTGAGTCTTATAAATGGTGTCTGTTTTTGGAGAAAATCATAAAAATTACATAGCTTCTGTTTAACATGTCAGTACACACCTGCATTGTAAAGAGAACACATGCAAAGCCACCACCTGAACAAGTTGGAGAAGCACCGGGAAGGTGCCGTTCTTCCCCAGGATGCTGCAGGTACAGGCTGCCCCGGAGCCCCGCCTCACACCTGCACGTGCAGGCTGCCCCGGGGCCCCGTGTCACCAGAGATGTGGTCCCCAGGCTGCGCCCCTCGCTCCCCTGGGGCACGAGCAGGTTTATCAGAGGTAGCTGGCAGTTACAAACTGTCATGCCACGAAAATGGCAAAGTCACTCAGTGGGGACTAAGTCATAGACATCTAGGAATTTTATTTTATGACTTTCTATGGCTTTTTTAAAAATCATTTTATTAGTCTCAGCTTAAAGGCAGAAGCAGCCTGGGGCGCCCTTTTCTTCCAGCCCAGCAGCACGGTTCCCCGTGTAGGGCCCCGCCCTCGGCTGGGTCCGCTGCACGGTCGGGGCCTCCCAACAGGACTCACGGGAAGACTGGGGACCCAACACGGCTGCGGCGCTCCCGGCGTCTCGTTTCCGATTTCAGCACCTGCTCACACGGCCCCAGGTGCCTGGGCTCTGACCACGAGCACGTTCCTGGTGGCCCCAAACTCTCAGGGTCCTGTCCATCTACAGCAATTCGGCCTGTGGGAAGTCGGGAAAGCCCAAGTCAAACATCTCAAAATACTTTTTGTAAATTATCTCAAAATATATCAAGAAACACCCATAGGCGTAATGTACATCAGGCAGCATGTGAAATGAGCACCGGAAGGACATAAAACACCCGACTGGCACACCAAGTGGTCATTTTGTATGTTTAATGAAGCCAGAAGCCATTAGACCCAGGCACAAAGAAAACAATGAAAAAACCATCTGGTTCCATGGAAGTATCTCCCTGGCTTGCCTCTCCCAGCGCTTAGCTGTCACCTCCACGTGCAGACAGACTACAGAAGTGACCTGGAAAGTTAAGTCGCTTTTAGCTGACTGATATATGGCCTTCACTGAAAACACTCTATTTTCAACTTAACGAGGTTATTGCTACATTTCCAGCTCTGGGACAGACAGCCCACTCATTCAGGCACATCGAAGTCAGCACCGCAGCTTGTGCCACGAGATTGTTCTGGGGGTCCTTTCGGACCTTCTGAGCCCAGGGTGAGGCTCAAAGGACTACCCTGCGGTGCTAAGAAAAACACATTCAGCAAACAGTAGTGCCTGGAAAACCTACCCACCATCAGTCAGGTGCCAGGAGGTTTTCAGGGGCTTGTCTCTAATCCTCCCTGAGAGGCAGCACTTAACCATGTGGTTTGAAGAATAAATTGGGAATTGGCCCCTTACCAAAAAGGAAGAAGTTTCTAGAGAGCCACGGCGCACAGGCAGAGCCAGGGTGTCTGCATGGGAGTTGGGTTCATATGCCCTGAATGTTCCTGGGGCTCTTGTGGCACATGACTGCCCTCTTTTATTTTAAAGGGTTGAGAAGAGAGGGATTTAGCTCAACCTTGAATTCAAGGCCACATGGCACTGTGGTTATAGATGCGGACCTTGAAGCCCCAGGGCCTGGGGTCAAGTCCCAGCTCTACCACTCACCATCTGGGTGGCTTTGGGAAGGTCATTTAATACTATCAACCTTGGCTTCCCTAGCTGCCACAGGAGCACACCCACCCTGTAGGCTTCTTTAAGGATTAATAGCTTACATGGCACCAGGGAAGAATGCCAGCTGTCATCATGTGTAGTTCCCAGACACATGGGCTTCCCGCCGAGGGCAAAAAGGCTGTATCTCTGAATACACGGCTCTTGGTATAGTTGAGGCCAGTGAATAATTTTTATGAATTTTTCAATTTGGATATATAATACCCTTCCAGTTTTTTGTGGGATTCCTTTTGGTGTTTTTTTTTAAAAATCAGCCCCTTGATAGATCCATACCTCCCCCTCCATTGATGGGCCTCAGGCGTGCCTGGAACACAGGCACCCATTTTTCTCCCTGAGGCTTGGGAAAGCTCTCGGATGTCCGCCACACCTTCCTGTTTATAGCCCCTCATTGTAGGTGGAGACAGTGCTCACTCCACCTTCGGGCATCTTGCTGATTTAAAATGTCAGTTCTCTGCCCTGGATGGTGTGGCTCAGTGGACTGAGCACAGGCCTGCGAACCAAAGGGTCACTGGTTCAATTCCTGGTCTAGAGCACATGCCTGGGTTTCGGGCCAGGTGCCCAGTAGGGGGCACATGAGAGGCAACCACACACTGATGTTTTTCTCCCTCTCCTCCCTCCCTTTCCTTCTCTCTAAAAATAAATCAATAAAATCTTTTTTAAAAAATTGTCAGTTCCCTACAAGCTGTAGTGAGTCCAGAATGAGAGAAAATGATATATTTAGGCTTCTAGCTTAGACATCTCATAGATCTGTACACACGAACCAAATATTAGAAATGCCAGTGAGGAGAGATTGTAAGCCACACGTGTGTGCATTGCCAAAATTATGAAGGGCCTGGGCAGTGGAACAGACACTTCAGCGGGATGGATGATGCTTAGGGAGTCTGTTCACAGGCACAGCTGTGCAGAGAACGAACACGTATGTATTTGCTCCTGTGGTCCTGGGCTGGGGCCCCTGCGGCATGCCAGGCTCTGGGGCGGCCGCAGTGAAAGAAACCCACAGGCTCCTTTTTTAGGGAATTTATAATCAGAAGACAATTTATAAT
Organism: Micronycteris hirsuta; assembly: GCA_004026765.1. Lineage (NCBI taxonomy): Eukaryota > Metazoa > Chordata > Mammalia > Chiroptera > Phyllostomidae > Micronycteris > Micronycteris hirsuta. The sequence continues at coordinate 111,487 of PVJI01000480.1, read as the reverse complement.
CAGGCGATAAACATGCATTGCAGACTTGGGTAGTGCGTTAGTTTCCTGTGGTTGCTGTAACAAATTACCACAAAGTTGATGGCATAAAACAACAGAAATGTGTCCTCCCACAGTCCTGGAGGCCAGAAGCCACAGTTCCATTCACTGGGCTGAAATTAAGGTGTACACAGGGCACATCCCCTCAAGTGGCTTTTAGAGAAAAATCTGTTCCTCGCTTCCAGCTCCTGGTGGCTACTGGCATTCCTTGGCCACGTGACTCCAGTTTGTGTGTCTGTCTTCACGTTGCCTCTTCTTCCCTGTGTCTGCATCAACTCTGCCTTTGCTGCCTTTTTACAGGGACATTTGGGATGGTATTTCAGGCCCACCAAGTCATCTAATCCCAGCTAATCTTACCTCAAGATCCTCAATTTAATCATATATTGCCATCAAAAGTAATGAATACTTCTTCTGGGGAGTAGGAGGTGGATATATTTTGGGGGTTGGCTATTGTGCAGCCTGCTACGGGGATTCACAGGTGCTTTGGAGGAAAATTAAGTAAAAGGAAAGAGGGTGAGGCAAGTGTCGCTTTGGACGAGACAGTCAGGGAAGGTCCCCCGGAGGGGGCACATTTACATGTGCACAGAATGTCCAGCAGCCCAGCACTGCCTGCACGTGTGTGCCTGTGCCCCGCTGTGGACGCGCACCCGAGTTTGAGTGGCTCCCGCACTGCCGCACCCCTTCTTTCTGCTCAGGCCCTGCCTCAGTGTCTCCGCCTCTCTCCAGGGCCAGCCTCTCCCAACTTCCTCATTTAAATTTGTTTAGGGCTTCCAACCTTTAAAAAAACTAAGGGATGTGTACAAATCTTGTCTTTATCCACGGGCAGGCTGCATTTCTCCTCTCCTCGGTGCTCAGACGTCTTGAGAGGGTTTCCTGAAAGCACCCTCCCCACCTTCTTGCTGTTGTCCACCAAGACCATCTGTCCCCGTCTCCGGCCACCTGCCTTCTCCCTCAGGGAGCACGGGGGCCCTACCTCCTGCATAGATCATCCTTTTGATTTGCACTGTTGCCCATCACTTGTTGTCTCCTTACAGAGCTCATCCAGGCCCCCACTGGCTCCTTGCCCCAACGCCAGGAAGCCCTGTCCACTTGTCATGTTCTGCGTTTGGTGCTGCCCCTCCCCCCTCCCCTGCTCACACCCCGCCCTTGGTGACACTGCCCCCGTCCGGGTCTCCTTCCTTTCTGATAGTCCCTTCACAGCCTCCCTGGCGGAAGGTCCCTGTTCCTTCCTGTGAATGAGCCTCAAGCTCTGCCCAGCTGCCTGCCTCCTGACACCCTCTCTCTGCAGAGCCTGGGTGAGGACGTGGTCCTCCTAGACCATCAGACTATGTCCGTTGCAGTGTTCTCCTAGTCCCCAGCTCGCCGCCATGAGCCTTGTCCGAGAGGGGTCAGGTCAGAGGCTGCTGGAAAGAGGAGGGGACTGAGTGATCTGTAGACTCCAGGCCTAGAATGGCAGCAAAGCGGCTGCCTGCGCACCTGTGCCTGCCAGAGCCCTTGAGGCCAGGCGGACAGTAGATGTCATCCAGGGGGGCCGCTGTGGACCTTGGGGTGAAAATATTTAGTCTTTAAAACATTTAGTCCCAAAGCTTCAGGCTTTTAGAACTCTGAGGCCCCTGCCAGCAGGGAAGGAAAGCACAAGGGGACGGCGTGTCAAAGAAGGAGGCCGGCAGAAAAATCTGTGCCACCAGGTTACGTCTCCCTGACACACTGAGTTGACTCCTTTGGGTGGGGTTCAGCTCGTCTCAAAGAACATAGAGGCATAGCCCATGGACACAGACACTGTGGTGAAGGCCAGGGGCGGGGCCGGGGGCAGAGGGCAAAGGCGGACATCTGTAATAGCGTCAACAATACAAAATACGGTCTGTGCTGTTCACATGAGCAGACGTGACCCAGCCCCACTTTCCTGTTGCTGACCCGCCCCACAAGCTGTCACTCAGCTGTCGGGGCAGGGACACCGCAGGCCTTACTCCAGCTGTGGTGCCACAGCCGTGCTGACCCTGTGTCTCCAATAAGACCGGCCTGTTGGAAGCTATGATTCTGGTGGGCGGCCCCAAGATCCAGAAGAAAGTGACTGTGTGTGTAGGGGGGAGGACAGAAAGGACCAAAGGTAAATACACCGAATTGAAAACTTCCTCCTCTGGTGCTCCTGAGAGCCGGGTGTGAACCCGTGGGCCCTTGGGGCACCTTTAGGCATCCCAGAAATTGGGAGGGAGCCAGGCTTCTGGGTCCCCAAGGCTAGGGTGGAAGCCCCAGCCCCTCACTTTACCAACGGGGCGACTGGGAGCAAGTCACACAGCCCTTCCAGGCCCTGGTGTCCTCCTTGGTAAAGGAGAAGAAAACACTGCCACTCTCCCAGGACTTTATGGTGATTAAATGAAATGACCTATGGGAAGCTCTTGGTGTGTCATACTTGCTAAGAGTTCCTTCCCACTGACCCTCTGCCGTCCCTCCTCCCTTCTCTCCAGAGCTTCGCAACCCCGCCTTCACTTTGTAAGTCACCGTGCATGCAGATTTGGGGGAGTGACTAGTTTGTTCAGGGGAACTCAGAGGAGATTAAAAGCAGTTAAGACTGGTTCCCAAACTCTACCTAAGCACTCATGATAGTGCTTTCTTAAAACAATTAGCAAATGAAGGGACACACCCTGATGTTACCAGCAGGTTCCAATTTTTTAAAAAGGTTTTATTATGGTAAAACACATCGAACATAAAATTTAGCATCCGAGCCATTTCTGAGTGTACAGGTCAGTACATTCACACTGTCGGGCTGCTGTCACCGCCATCCATCTGCAGAGCTCTTCCGCTTGCAGACCTGAAACTCCAGACCCACTGAACAACCCCTCCAGAACCCCCTGCCCCCTTGCCCCAGCAAGTTCGTTTGACTGCTGACAGTGAAGGAAAAGCAAAAACTAAACAGGAGCTGGGTGGGAACTTTCTAGATATTCTTCAAATCAGGGTAAGAATAGGAAGGAATTAAACATTCTGCAGATAGATGGAATGGGTGCAAGTTTGACAGCGGGGGCGCCCTCTGCAGGCTTGGTGTGTGGCGCCCCCTGCTGTTTGGAGTGTGTTTTTGCTTTCAGTTAACATGCCTTCCTAAGAATTTAGCATCTTAGATCAGAAAGGAGCACCTAATGCTGTAATGAATGTGTCTGTTTAGCAGTTTCATTAACTCTAAATGATAGTTGGCGTGATTTAGTTTTCATATTCTTTAAAAATAACTGATTTTAAGAACTACATCTGAAAATGTTAATTTTTTACCAACAGATGTGCTGTAAGAGTGGTTGCGTCAACTCCCTTCTGGAAGTATTCCAGGTGGGTGGGAAACAGCATTTGTGATGGCCAACAGGCCACACGGAGAATACTAGGTGCTCCGTGAAGGATTGTAATAGGCTTATCCCAGATCCCTGGCTTAACCGGAAACCGAGCTCTGTTTTTCTCAGTAACAGATGGCGTTACTGTATCTACTGCAGCCTGACAAAATTTTCACATGTCTGACCCTACATAAAAATCCCTTGCATTTGCTCACTGTACAGTGTTGTAACAATAGCGACGATCCTTCCTCAGAAGGGCGTCTCTCCCATCAGCCTCTCCTGTGCTGCCCTGTGGTTTTCCTGCCCGCTCACAGGGCTTTCACCCAGCCCCCCTTCAGAGGACGAGTCAGCTCTGCAGGCCAGTAGCCCCAGTCCTCTGCCATTGCTACAGGCCTCTCCCTGTCACCCCCTGTAATGCTGCTCCCCAGAAAGTGGGCCCACTGGCCATTTTCACACATTATGTAGGTTTTAGGCATTTGCACTACAGTAAAATGGCTTTTTTTTCCCTTGAAAATTGGGACTCACTGTGGTTCTAAGAGCCATCCTAATGGAATGCTATGTCATTCCACTGGGGGTGTGGTGACTTCTAATGAACTCACTGCTAGCATTAGGAAGGCTCTAAGACATGAGCCCATCTAGTTCAGGTGGCAGTTGGAAATGCAAGTGAGAAACTGTGGAGAGGACAGAGCGGAGGATCCCCAGAGGGCAGCCAGTGCTCACTCACGTCCATGGCTCTCTCTCCGTCATTCCCCTTACTGTCCCTTCAGCACATCCGGTGAGCGCTAACCACAGATACCCCCAGATTCCACCATCTCTCACCTACCGATGGCCCATCCCCTGGCCCCCACAGCCCGTTCTCACACAGCTGTTTCAATGACCATCTGATTGCATCTCCTCCACCCACAATCCCCCGTGCCTCCCATCTCTCTGGGAACAAAAGCTGGAGTCATGACCATGACCCACAAAACCCCTAGGAAACTCCCCACCCCACCGCCCCTGCCGCCTGGGTACAGCCAGTGAGTACAGTTTAACGCTAGGATCCCAGATGGCACCCCTTGGGTCCACGTCAGCTCTCTCTGGAAACACAAGCTCAACAGGTGTGTGTGTGTGTTGTCCGGGTGTTCTTCTTGTTTGGGCCCTTACACCCCATGTGAATCAAATCAGTGCGCCTTCCCCCTGGAGTGATGCGGGACCCCGTATCCCAGGATGCTGGCCGTGAAAACGCCACTGTCAGCCCCGCCCTCTGAACCGAGCCTTCTCACACCCCTATCATAAGCACATGTTAAGATTGACAGTTACCGGGGTCCCTGTTTCAAAATGTTTTTCCGGTAAAGACAAAGGAACACATGGTCTGTGTGGAAAACAGGGAAAAGTACAAAGAGGAAAATAAAGTCAGCCCTAACCTCACCACCCGCAGAGGACTCCACTGTTAGTGTTGTATTGGGGTTCCAGGAAACCGCTTGCAATCCTGATAAAGCGATCGGTCGCACTCACTGGGCCCCGTGCGGTAGAAGCACTGGCGCAGCTCACAGGGCCACACACACGCTGGTGGTCCGGCCCTCTGAGATGCCTAAGGAGCTGGCACCAGAATGTAAGTCAACTTACTCACCAAGCCCACAGTCCAGAGCGAGGTAACCACCTCTTCCCATGCGGTGTTGTTGACGGTTAACCACTGGCTTACTCAGTGGAGAATTACACCCAATTACAAGGCTGTTGAACCCTTCTTTCTAAGTAAAAGCCCCAAGTAAAAAACAATGCCCAGGGCCAGCTATTTTCATTCAGAGCGGCTGCATGTATTTTACCTCTTCTAACTGCAGAGAACAAGAATCTGTGACTTACTACTAATGCTGATAATTCATGGTAATGGCAGTAGCTTGGGGAGTTCTGGAAACTAAGTCAAAACCAGGGCTCTTGGCCATGCTCTTTGTGGAAGGGAACCCTCTCAGGACAAGCAGAAATGGCTGTCCCCATTGTGTCTGGGTTGGTGTGTGCTCTGAGCCCAAATGCTGGCAGAGACCACTGGCTTCTTCATTCCCAATGCCAAGTTCTCGGGAAATAGACCGGGGTTGTCCCAGGGCAGGTCAAGAACTGGCTGTGGGCGAGGAAGCAGGTCTTGGGAAAGATGCCCCTTCTGTGGTTCTGGCCACGTGGGCTCAGGCTGTAGCATCGTTGACCGGGGCTATTATTTCTATAAGGATTAGGGCTTCCATCCTTACCGCACACTTAATGATATTTGGGGATCTTAATCTATGGTGAAACATTGTCATAATTCAGCTCATCATTATGGGGATTTGGAAATGAAAGGTTAAATGCTGCCCCCAATGCAAAACAACTACATAAACATAAAGCATGCTTTTAACAGATTGCTTGTAAGGAAGATGTTAAGCTACTCATTGACCTGCCCATTAGGAATCTGACCGAGGCACGTACACTAACCAGAAACTGCATGTCAGGGCCGCAAATACAGTGGCTGCAACCCAGTGTGGGTTCATTTCCAAGGAGGCTCATACAATGAAGGAAAAGAGAATGCCAGTGACGGTGAAGGCAGAGGCTGGTCTCAAGTGAACTGTACGAAAGAGGGAGCTATGTTGACATACACATGAGTGTTTCAAAGTTCAAAGTGGAAATCTTATGGTCAGTGCCCGGTCCTCAGAAAACGAAGCGCCGTCTCTCAAAAGAGCAGTGAGTCTGAGGTCTCCTCCTCCTCCTCTTCCTTCCCCCTCCTCCTCCTTCCCCCGCTTCCTCCTCCTCCTTCTTAATAACCTTTTTATTTTAGAATTATTTCAGATTTACAGAAACATTGCGAAAATGGCAGCGTTCTCACCTACCCTTCGCCCCTCATCACATTTTATTTGCCGTCGCTCATCTGTCACAGCCAAGAAACCAGCATGAACTGGTTTGTTTCACTGGCTTTTCCCTCACACCCTTTTTCTGTTCTAGGTTCCCATCCATGTCACCATTGTGTCTCCTTAGCCGCCTCTGGTGTCTGTGAGAGTTTCTCCGACTTCGCTTGCTTTTGAGGCTTTGCCACTTTGAAGGCATGCCGGTTAGGTGTTGTGTAGAACGTGCTTAGTTTGGGTCTGTCTGAGGTTTTTCTCGTGGTTAGATGGGGCTTTGGCTTTGGGGGAGGGAGACCTCCTAGTGAAGTGCCCGTCTCCTCATATCTTACCAAGGGTGCGTGCCGTCAGCAGGGCCTGTCACTGCCGCAGTCAGCCTTGGCCACCTGGCCGAGCTGCTGTCGGCCAGGGCCCTGCACCGTGAAGACTCTCTCCCCTCCCACGCTGTCCTGTCCTTGGAAGTGTTACTGTGGTCAGCCCATACTTCTCGTTGGGGACGTGTAGCTACACCTCACCACCCTGTGAGGAGAATGTCCACATAAATTAGCAGAAATTTTGTGCAAGAGATCTGTCCCTGTGTGTTCATTTATGTCAATATTGGTTCATGGGTGTGTATTGGATACTGTGGGTCATCATTCAATACTACATTATTGGTTCTGTTGCCCGCCCTGTTCCAGCTTTGCCCACTGGGAACGCTTGCTGCTGCTGGGCGCTGTGTTCTTCCACCTATTATTCCAGGCTGATCATCCCGTCTATTTCCAGCCCTAGTCCTAGAGTGAGCTGTGTCTCCAAGGAGCCCTGGTTTCTTTCATTACGGAATAAATAGAAAAACCAAGATCTGGGCCCTGAGTGGGTGGTTCTATTTTGCTGGCTGCTTCCTAATGAGATAGTATTGACAGCAAGCTCTGCAGCAGAGAGCCCACCCCTGCAGCTGCTCTAGGGAACAAATCATGTTCATTGTCAGTGGTTTATTAGTTTGCGTTCTGGTTTGGAAAAGTCAATGTTGTTAGGCTCTGCAAATATTTGAGGAGCACAGCATGTCATGGTCAGCTGGGGAGGGCATGTTCCAAGTCAGTACTCCACTGGGCGAACTCGTTAGAATGTCGCTTTCCTGAACTAGTCTTTGTTAGGTTAACTTCTATGGCTTCTTGTTTTCTGAAACAGACTGGTTACATTTGGTCTGGTCATTAGGTTAGGGCTCAATTCTCTTCCTAGGGAAACTTGACCTGCAGACAGGTACTGCAGCTTTCAACCAGCACCATACCTATTTGTATGCTGCATGTATGTCTTCCTGGCCAATGCAAGAAATAGCACTTTTTGAGGAACTTCCTGGGAGGCAAGGAGCATTTTCATACTGGCAGCATGGCAAAGGCAAAGGATGACTTCAGAGATCTCAGGAAGAGACAGAAAGGAAGCTTCGATACAATACCTGTGGCATTTGTTCCCTTTAAGTAATTACCTGTGATTGCTCAAGCCCCAGAGCAGCCTGACAGCCCTCAATTACGTTGTTCTAGAAGACCCAGCCTAGGCGCTGGGTGTGTGTGGACAAAAACTCTGCAGAGGCACCTCACTGGCATGGGGCCTGATAGGGCCATCTAGGGCATGCTTGGCACAGATAGGTACAGAGTGGTTTAGTAGTGCCACGTTAAATCACACTGTAGAATTTTAGAAATGCAATATCGAAACCACCTTCACGAGAAGTTCTATTAGGGATCATCAAGCCTTACCATTTCGTTTTCAAGGAGCCAGAACTGTGGTCACCAGCCCAGGTTCAAGTGATTTGGGTGTGCCCACTGTTGTGTCCTCAAATTGGACTCCCTCCTCCAAAGGTTCTGATATGTCATCTGACGCCGTAAGAAGCCTCCAGGTGAACATATCCAGGCAGGGAATCCAGAGAGGAAATTACTTGGCTTTGCCACGGACACCTGCTTGCACTGTCCTCTCTGACGTGCAGTGACCTCCTCCTTTCCCCTTGGTTTGTTGTAACCTAAAAGCCACATTACAGTGATTCTGCAAAGCACAGAGGGGTTGCAACATGAGACATCATCTCACATCCAGGTCATCGCTGGCCACACAATACAAGCAACATCACAGCAGTTGTCTCAGAAGCTCTCATTTTCAGCAGAGCATGGCCTAGGGGGTCTCACTTCAGCCACTGAGGAAACGCAGACACCAGTCACTGTCTGTTGGTCCCGAGGCACAAATCAAGTCGACTTGCGGGGAGGGGGCTGCCCCTTCTGTTGGCCTCTGCAGCTCTATTGCTATGGAACATATTCATCAGAGAAGTGCATTGTGTCCCCCTGCGGTGCTCAGCATCATTTTGAAGTTGGAATATTAAATCACCACCATTCCTGGGCCGCAGGTGTGAGCGATACCACACAGGTTCCCACTGGCAGCTTTGTCGTGAGGAAAAAGATGGCAAGGCCACTTGTGTGGGGCACGAGGTAACAAGCCTCTGAGCTCCGAGAGGCTGCGTCCAAGGAAGCGTGTTTCCCTTCACGTCAGAGACGGGCTGTAAACTGGCAGCACGCAACAGGGTCAGATGAGAGTGGGCCCGTCATTTTGAAAACCAGTGGGGTACTCTTCCCAGATGCAGAAAACCACATGACAGAATAAAAGCTGCGCTGCATTTATAAAGTGAAATGTATGATAGATCCCCCCAGTATTTCTTTTAAAATATTTCAAGGTGACACAGAAAATAGGACCAGTCTAATTCCATGAAACTTCCTTTATCCAAAGCCTAAAGGGTGTTATAGTCTAAAATTTTAGTGTTCTGTTCTTACACAACTACAATTCACTTTATAATGCATTTGCTTTTGTTTTAGAGGATAATCGCTCACTCGTGTCTTAGAAAGGGAGGGAATTATGGGATGGAACTAGCATGATTTTAGGTCCACTTTCCCCTGTCCATTTAAGAATCCTTTTCTCGAGACTGTTCCATCAGGCCGCCGCTTCCCCTCTGTTCTCCGAAGTTCCCGACTTTGTTGCTGTTGTCTCTCGTTCTCTGAATCAGACCTTGCGGTTTTCCAGGCGTATAATTGACCTGAGCATTACCATTCCTTGTCATTGGCTGTGCTGATTCCGTGTGGCTCTGCATACGTCCAGATGCTTTCAGGTCACTTTTTATAATTTGGGGAAAGCTGTAAAACTTCCATTAATAAACATTTCACCCTGAATGGACTGAGCTGCTTCGCAGTCTCATTCAGCCTCCTGTGAGAGCACACTGGTCCCCTTCACTGGCCTGGTTATCCTCTCAGATGTGTCCACACCTGCCCCGTGACCACCCGGGTCCCTGTGGGGCAGATAGGACGGGGACCAGGGCCTGTGTCAGCAGGTGAGAACAACGCAGGGTGATGCAGCTCAAGGGCTGTTCCTCCAGCGCCTGCCTGGGCGGGATCCCCCTCTGTCTGCACACCCGGGGCAGCAGAATGCCTGGCGTTCTCCTTTCACTAATTTCTGCCCTTTCCTCACCACCTGGCTGATTCTCTCTCCCCCCAGCTCTGCTTTGTGATGTTCTGGACCCCCAACGTCTCCGAGAAAATTCTGATAGATATCATTGGCGTGGACTTCGCCTTTGCAGAACTCTGTGTGATTCCTTTGCGAATCTTCTCCTTCTTCCCGATTCCAGGTAAAGAAAAACAGAACAACAGAAAAATCCCTGTTTGCCCTCATGCCTGATTCAGTCTTCTTTCTTTGGAAAGTTTGCAGTCATGTCCCAAACAAAAATGTACATGTTCACAGTGGATTGGAAAGATGGAAAGACAATGAAAGTTCAAGAAACGAATCAAACAGGAATGATTTATTTCTTAAAGGACAGCAGTTGCAACCCAGTAAGAGGAAGTAGACCCAAGGAGACAGTGTGAGAAATTTGGGGGCAAGAGAACTGTGCTACGTCCTGATTGTGGGTGGGGACATGGCTCTAGGCCTGTATTAAAAGTTTTAGAAATGTATATTCAAAAGTCAGTTTTTAGGTATATTAATTTAAGAAGTAAAGTGAGAGGGGAAAGTAGACTCTGAAATCCGGAGAAGTACAAAGAAAGGGAGGGACTGCTGGAGATGAGAACGTAGCGGCAGAGTTGAGGCCGGACAGGGAGAGCCCGTTGCCAGAATGGAAGCCAGTTCGCACATCCCCAAAGCAGGAGAGCAGCGTGAGGCGTGCTGGCCAGCGTCCGGCCGCTGTTCATGGAACGAGAAAAGCGGGTTGCAGGAGGGTTGGCTCGTGTGCTGTCTTTCCTATGACAAATGTAGCACGCATGTGTACGCCTGTATAGAATGCGTTTAGGGTAAGGGCCTGCACGTCGGCAAGTCTAGAAATAACTCGCCAAAGTGCTAACAGTGGTTACCTCGGGCAGCAGGGCAAAGTCAGAACTGGGAGGGAGACTTTTGTATTATGTTTTCTTTTAGCACCAAATTGTATGTTGTTAACTCTTAAAAATTTTATTGCCCCCAAATTCCACCTAAATCATTGAGCTGAGGAGCCAAAATCTAGAGAACCACAACGAGGTTAAGAAACGGGCCATGGAGCTGGTTGAGGCCAGAGCCAGTGGTGCACCCGGCAGCCCATGCTGTCCCCAAGCCTGCCACAAGCTGCCCCTGCCCTGAGAGGCCGAACATTCCTGGAGGCTGGGGCTCTCGGGTGTCACCTTGTTGGCTCTGCAGAAAGGGAGGAATGGAAGATCGGGGCCATTTGTTGGGGTGGAGGGGCCACAGGACTCTGGGGAGCCGAGCTGTGGAAGGGGACGCCACCTAGAGGTGGCCGCTCTCAGTGGTGATTAAAGCTTAGTCTTGATTTGGGGAGGGGCTGGAGGTCCCAAAGAACTGCATCGAGGCTGGGATGGGACTCGCCCATTATCACCTCTGGGCTGGACCTCCTCCCCTGCCGTGCTAAGGGCCTGAAGAAAGACATCAGCTTCCAGCTGTCTTTGCAGCCTGCTGGGTTTAGGCCAACCAGATTAGCATTCCACCTGTGTGCCCTCACCTTTGCCCTCAGCCAAACCCAAGTGTGTGTGTGTGTGTGCGCGCACACACACACACACACACACACACGCCTCTTAGATACCCTGGGGCATCTACCCAGGGTGTGCGCCCTGGGGCAGGCACACAGTGAGACCAGGGAGACAGCAGGTCTGTCTCCCAATGTACCAGGAACACTAGTTTTTACTCTGGAGCGAGCACTCCCTTCCCCCTTCACAAGGTCTTTGCCACCCCACAAGGGAAAAAGAACGAGGCCTCATGCTTCCTTAACCCCTTCCAGTTCCAGATCAGATATAAACATTCAGGGCACTTCTTGCTGGTAACAGTGTGTTTCCTCCAAAACCAAATGCAATCGGTCCACACCTGTCGCTGGGGCCCCTCCATGGCCCTCAGGCCGGGCACCCGCCCTCCTGCAGCTCACATCTGGAGGGGAGATGGGCGAGGTCTCTGTGAAACAGCGACCCAGCAGAACGATGGGGAACTGTTAGGGGAAGGAGAAAGGGCGGTGACCGAGGTCCGAGTGGCCAGGGACGCCTGGGAGGAAATAAGGGAAGTGGACAAGAGCAGCCCCCTTTCCTCCCCGACGCCTCTGTCTCCATGGCGCCCCAAACGGCGCTGTCGGCAGGGAAGCCTGGGCTTCTGGTCCAGCATTTCTCTTCACTCAGAATCAGATTTCGTCGCCATCAAGTTCTGTTCTCTGAGTTTTCTCCTTTAGAGAGGAAGGATCAGAGCTTGAGGCTGGAGGTAGGGTCGGGTGGGCTGGGGGTGTCAGGAGCAGACGGGACTGTCCCAGGAGCAGGCAGGCCCCCCGGGGGACGGCAGTCACCCGGAGGGCAAGCGCTTACGCTAAGGACTGTGATGAGGCAGGAGCCCAGGTAGGGAGGGGCTGCCCCCCGGCTCAGAAGCAGCGACCAGGAACCTGGAAGGGAGGCCAGGTGATGCCGGGGCGGCGGCAGCAAGGCCAGAGTCCCCAGTGTGCTGCCTGGAGGCTGGAAGCGAGAGGCTGCGGGACCCAGACAAGCAGGCTGTCCCTGACGAGTCCTTTGCTCTCCCTGCAGTCACTGTGAGGGCTCATTTCACTGGGTGGCTGATGACACTGAAGAAGACCTTCGTCCTGGCCCCCAGCTCCGTGCTGCGGATCATTGTCCTCATCACCAGCCTCGTGGTCCTGCCGTACCTTGGGTAAGTCTCCAGAGGTTTGGGACTGTGGGTCCTGCTACCGAAGTACTCTGTCGAGAGGTTTACATCTGCTTCTTTGTGTGAAATTCCCAAGCATTTGTAGAAGTAGAAGTGCAGAGTCACATTTTATTCTCTGCCTGGGCACTAGATGGGAGGCTGTTGAGATCCATTCTAGAAAAGTACCTTGGAGGTCAGGCCTATCCACAGAATTCATTGAGCACCTACCACACTCCCTGGTCTCTTGGGGCAGGGGCGTTACTCAGTCCTTCCAGCTTGGAAACCTGCACTGTGCAGAGAGGAGGGGTGGGAGGTGCTGCTGGCTCACCAGGGATGGGGATGCGGCCCGGCCACCAGCAGATGCTGAGCTGAGACCTGGAGGGGGCGCGGGACATGGTCCTGGCTGGAGCTCGGGACCCCTCCCCGTGCAGGTGCACCACTCACTAGGTGCAGACCTTGAATGCCATTGTCTGGTGCTTCTGCAGTCTGCACCTTTCCTGGATCTCGGCTGCTTTTCCACTCTATGTGTGCCTTAGCACAGCTTTGACAAACTAATGGCCTTTGCATTCTCATCCCCAGGGTACACGGAGCCACCCTGGGCGTGGGCTCCCTCCTCGCGGGGTTTGTGGGAGAATCCACCATGGTCGCCATAGCCGCATGCTACGTCTATCGGAAACAGGTAAGAAACCTGGTGACAGACACTCACCTGCGTGGCTGGGAAGCCTCCTCCCAGGCGCAAAAAGACTTGGGTGGCTCCCTGAGGGCCCACAGTGGTGGTGACTCCTCACATTCATCCCGTCCCTCGGCTGGGCCCGCACTGCCCGCCGTGACTCCAGGGCCCCGGCAGGTGAGCACCGCTCACAGCAAAGTGGCCGAGCCCTCGGCGGGTCTGACAACAGGGGACACTTCTTACGTGACTGTGTCGGCCACTCCTCACACCCAGCCTGGCCTCGGAAGGCAGTCGTGCTTCGCAGGAGGGACAGCTAAAAAATATAGGTCCTGCATTCCGCTGTTGCCTCTAGGGAACTGGAAAATGTAGAAATGAAGTGATGGTTTTGACCATGCAAGAGAGCCCTGAAAGGGGATTCCCTGGCAGCCAGTCCCCTGAGTTCGTCAGTCCTTAAAAACTGAGACTTCTTCACTAAGGGAAGACCGACCTAGAAAATGTTGGGGGACCAGGATGCCCTCTCACACTCTGTGCCCCTACAGACCTTTTCCTCTTCAACCCCAGCCCCCATCCCACCACAGGAAGACTCTCCTGAACCCCACCTCACGCCCACACGCTCACATGCGCTCACACACAGTACTTATCTCAGCACGTAATTAGTTTATCCCGCAGGGGTGTCTGATTATTTGGGAGTATATGTCTTTCCTTTCTAAGATTATGAATAATCAGGGAGCAGGCACCCCATCTGACATTATTCATTCAACAGAGAAGGGACGAGATTAACCAGGGAGTGAATGGAGGTGGAGAAGAGAAGGGGTCCGTGGGTATACCTCTGGGGGACACCACTGTGGGCCCCCCCAGCCATGGCAGCCAGGTGGTGACAGCTGAAATTGGCGGAGATTTGGACCTAACCAAGGTTGGTGTTTCGCCTGGCAAATGTGGTTAAAGAAAAGAGGGCAAGGAAGCGATTACGACTATTGAGCGTTTCATTTAAGCTGGTGAAAGAGGGGAGCGGGGACAAGGAGGTCTGTGGGGACAGGGCCCTGGAGGGAGGGGCCCAGCAGCATGGCAGGAGGAGGAGGATGGTGTCCCTGCAGTTGGCCTGTGGGTGGTGCTGGAGGTGTTGGTAACCACAGGCTCTCCAGTGAGCTTGTGAGCCACGGAGGGGCGCTGGGGAGCCTGATCCCCCAAGAAGAAAGGCCAAGGATTCAAGAGTCCGGTTACTGCAAGGCGGGCCGCAGGCCAGGCAGCCACCGGCACTAGGGCAGGCCATGAGCACAGTGGCAGGGCACGACAGCAAACCCGGCCGGTCCAGAGGGAGGAATAGTCTGGTAACAGCAGGCCCCACGCTCCTGCCGTGAGGATGAGGAGTTGGGGGCATGGCCCCTGTTGGAAGGGGCAGCCAGCGGGGAAGTGGTGTCCTTGTGTAGAAGCAGGTTTCCACCCACTGATGGCGCATGCCAGAGGGCACCGGGGAGAGTCACTGGGACAGGGCCCCCCAAAGTGCCCAGCACAGGGCCAGGCACCGGCTGGCACCCAAGCTGCCACACTGAGAGGCAACAGCTGGACTACAGTGTGGCCTCGGTGGAGTCACCCCAGCCATGAACGAGCTCCAAGTCCGATCCCCCGGTGGCCTCCCCCTGCTCTCGGCTCTGCCGCGACATGTCCCTGTCACAGCCCACACTTACGTGTCTTCTTTGGTCTAGAAAAAGAAGACGGAGAATGAGTCAGCCGTGGACGGCGAGGACTCGGCCATGACGGACATACCCCCGGCAGAGGAGGGGACAGACGTCGTGGAGATGAGAGAGGAGAATGAATAAGGCCTGGGACGCGGCGTTGCGGGGACTCAGCTTCATCTCCTCTCCCACCGAGTTTTGTTCCCTTTCGGTTTTGGCTTTGGTAACGAGAGAGGCCTTGATTGAAAGGCTTCCCGTACTCTCCCTCTGGCATACCGGGTGTGCTCACACACAGGCGGGGACCTGGGGATGGTCTTCGCCGTGGCTTTGTAAAAACCAACGAAACAGTTGACTTCATGCCCCCGCTTAATGAAAACCCAAAAGACGTAGCTGCCTCTAGTCCGGGTCGACGCGCCCTCCCTCGGACAGTCTCCACTTGGAACCAAAGGACTGCGGCTCTGCCATCCGACGCCCCACGGCCACCGCTGCCCAGCAGGCCCACACTGCACCCTGTCCCTTTGCATCTCTCTTAAGAATCAACAGGTTACAACTTGGCTTTCTGTGATTGGCTTCGCAGTCACGTGGCTGTGCAGAGAGAAGTAAGCCGGCTGGCCTCCCACTATGGAGCCACCAGCTGCCCACTGCACGTGTGCAGAGGATCCACCTGGAGGGGCCCTTCCCACGGAAGAAGGGACGTGTGACCGCGCCGGGCAGGTGGATGGAAATGACCTCCTGTGGGAAAGTTTAAGATGCCACAGGAGCAGCCAACTGACGTCATCCGCCGCTCGCTTTCACCCGGCCTTCTCCCGGACGTAGGTGGGCTCCCACAGCGCGCCTGCCCGGTACAGACCCCGCGAACCTGGACATCCTCACAGAAGCGCTTCTCCGAACCCCAGCATCCTTCTGCATGGCTTCCCCTGAAGGCTTGTTCTTCACTCACCTTCCTGAAGATGGCACTAGAGCAAGGGAAAAGGAGCATTCTAACTCTGCGTTTTAGTTTTTACAGTGAACTGAAGCTTTAAGTCATAATCTCATTCTAATGCCAGGTTGCCATATTGTAACTTTTGAAGTAGATGTATTACCTGGTTCAGCCATTCTTAGTCCTAACCGTGCGGTACAGGTAATTCCAGTGTACTCCCCTCTCACACCCCAGGATAAAGGAAGACATTTTATAAACAATATCAAAGTCACTATGTGATATTCCCTGAGATGACACATTTGAAATCCATTTAGTGCAGTCTATTTTTCTAAGTTTTGGAAAGCGGGTTTTTTCTTTAAAAAAAAAAAATACGGACACAGTTCGGTAAATTCTTGATTTCGACAAAATTCCTAGACTGAAAGAACCTAGACAAAAAATATTTTAAAGATATAAATAGATACTGTATATGTTATGTAATTTATTTTAGGCTATAATACATTTCCTATTTTCGCATTTTCAATAAAATGTCTCTAATACAACACGGTGATTGCCTGTGTGTCCACACGCCTGGAGTGAAACGGAGCGTATCCACGGACGTTGCCAAGACACAGTGGGTCAGCAGTTTCACCGAGCCTGCCGTTCGTACACAGCTATAAGGACCGGTGAATAAGAACTATTTTTCATCCTGGGTGATGGGTATAAACGGGTCAGCTGGTGTAGACACTGGTGAGGATGGAAATAGATGCTTGAAGGGCAAAAAAAAAAAAAAAGACTAACGAAAAAGGCAACGCTTCTGTATTTATTGTCGTCGGGGCTGTGTGATCCTGTTGTCCCTCACAGGAAAGAGAATGTAAGAGCATAAAGTCAGCCATGAACATCACAGGGTTGCATCTGCATTTCTGGACACCCCAGGACCCTTAGGGGCGCCCACTGCCAGAACAAATCCTCCATAGACATGGGTGCTGAAAATTAGGACGCATAGCTCTGGGGTAGTTTCAGGGCAGACCTGAGTAGGGAAAAATAATTGTATCAGCTTTTTCTTAAAGTACATGGCTAAAAAATTAAACAGCAGAATGTCTTAACATGGGTGACTCTCATGCTATGGGGTTAGAGTTTAAAGAATAAATTGAAAAGGGTAATTCCCTCTAAATCAGGGAAAGATCAACTAAAGACTCCATTGGCAACTAGCACATATCATGGTAACTTCAGACGCCCCTTTGGTGACAGATTCACAGACTAGGACATGGGGGTAGGACTTTGGAGACAGAGGAGGCAACCACCAGACCCAGACCCCAACGAGGGGGCTGTGGTTGTCCTTACGCATATGACCTCTCCCACAGTTCCTTCGCTTGGGCTGCTGCAGTCCCAGCCTCACAAACACACACCTTCACTTCTAAAGCAAACCTGTTCCTGGCAGGTTCTCCTGCATCTGTTCTGACCACCCTGCCCGGAGAAGGCCGTCAAACCAGAGAAGTGCAGGCACTTCTTCCCACTTTCCAGAGTAAGGAAGCGCACTGTTTTGACTTCGCTGACCAGAGACGTTCCCCCAACACAGCTGTTCGGTTTTTTCCAATTGCACGGTGCTCTGCTGACAGATAGATTAGAGGGGCGTGATGCCCGTGAGGGTATCGTGTCAACAACCGTGAAGAAACCAGGTGTGACTTTCTCAGTGTGAGTGATTGCTTCAGACAAATAGAATCTAAAACACAGGTGGCAAACACGAGGCCCACGGGCTGAATCCAGCCCTCCACCTTGTTTTATCTGGTGGCAGCGCCAAGCCCCTTGCCCCCAGTTACATTTATATAGTCCTGAAATTACATTCGGCCGTTTGAAGGCAACCGCAAGGTTGATGTGGCCCCCAGTGAAAATGAGTTTGACACCCATGCTCTAAAACTATGGGGCCATAAAGGCATTTTTAATGTAAATGCTGAGAAGTCAGTTTGGGTCGTTCGAAGCAGTCTGTCTGGAAGGAGGGTTTTCTCTGCACAAGCCCAGGTCAGAGCAGCTCCTTCAGGGGCCTCTCTGCTCCTCTGGGGGGCATACGCAAGGGTCTTCTAAACACAGGTGTGTGTGCTCTGCCCCCAATTAGTGGGATCTCCGTGGCCCTGGGCACCAGTGAGACGCCCAAGAATTGAGCAGAAAGAGCCAGGCAAGGCTTGCTCCAGGAAAGCCTTCCTAGGGCTGGGTCTGCTGGCCACATGGCTCAGGATGTGTTGAGGGTTTTGAGCGTTGGCAGGAACCCCTCACCTGTTTGGAATTCTTTAATTTGGGCACAGAAAGCTGTTAGTTTACATCATTGCGTACAAGCCAGGTGTGCCCCCTTGCTGCCTGCGTTGGGCTCATCTACTACCAAAGGTCCTCCTCCCCAGGGTGGGTGTGTGTGTTGCATTTCAGCACTAGCAGGTGGTTTGATACCTTCAGAATGGGAAGAATTTAGAGTTGGCTTAGGTGGATATATTGGATGGGGCCAAGTCAAGTTTTGCTAAAAGTAAACGCACTTTTTCACCCCTTGAGTCTCTCAGTAAACAGACCTGGGAGGGGCGGAGGCAGAGGCCTGTGGCGAGGGGGCTGGATGCTGTCCACCGTAGCCCTGCTCCCACGGCTGAGCGTTCTCTGGCCCCCTGGGTGCTTCCAGCCAGGGCCCACTCTGTGATCCTCCCAAGCACCTTTTTCCAGATCGCTCTCCGATTTGAGATAGCCATCCCATCCCCAAATCTCAGAGAAGTTATTCAGGGATATTTTAGAATAAGAAGTGAAAAGAGTCAACAGCTCCCTCCCCTCCTAATAATTCTTCATTTGGGGGTCTTTTCTATGGGAACGAAGGGGCGGGGAGAGAGCAGCTTTTTATGTACCCCTAGGTTCTAGAAGCACGATGTAGATTAAAGACATAGTAGTTCTCTGACTGGGTTTTTTTTACTCCAAGCTGAAGTGGGAGAATGAGAATCTGTATTGAAAAATAGGAAGTATGTATCCTGTGGTAATTAAATTATATGACCTTGAGAAATATTTTCTTGTATTTAAAATTCTTTCTACCCCAGTAACTCTAGCGTGCCCCAGCGGGCCTGGTTTCCAGCCTCTCCCTTCGCAGGTGAGCTCACCTCTAAACTGACGATGAAGTCTCCAAAGTGATGCACAGTCCAGGAAAAGCAGTCTTTGATGGTCCACGTCCTGCCCTTTGCGGGGGGCGGTGGGTAACCTAAATTGCAATGGGCAGGGCTTTCCAAGACGTGGTGATTCATTGAGACAGCTGCTTTGCACAGGCAGCCAATTCCCTAAAACCGGCTGCTCCCCACTGCCTGCCTGCCTCACAGCACCACCACCCCCCACGCACGCGGCTCTTTCATGGAAGGCGTTTGAACCACAGAAAAGTGTGTTTGAGCGACGCGTTTGGTAAACATGCAAGATCCTCCTGTGTGGCTAAGCATCTGTTTTGGTCATTTGCTGCGGCAAAACAGCCTGTGATTCGTCAGCTGACCTGACAACGCATAACACAGGACGCAGAGGAAACCTGAGCACAGTTGCACCGCAGCCCGGCTGCCTGCCCCCGAAAAGGCTGCACGTCTGAAATGAATGGCGCTGTGTTCCAAATTGAGGAACTGTATCATGGAATCAAAGTAACCCCCTTCAAAGCCGGAGAAGGTGGCACAGTATGTAGTTTGCTGCCCAACCTCAACAGGGAAGATTAATGCAGAGGGATGGCGAGATGTGGTTTTAGGTTGACTTCATTTGCTTCTGCAGAGGGGAGGCTAAGACTATCGGCTACTGCAGTCAGTGTGCTAAGAACAGCACTGAAAGTGGGCCTCCCAAGTCATTTTTTAAAATTACTTTCGCCAAGTCCAAGTGGTTCCGAAAGAATCTTTTTCTCTGCTTCATTTGTAGTCAACCAGGGTCTCCCCTGATTGCATAAGATGCACGCACTTTTACAGACCACGGGCAGCTCCACGTAGATTCATTACAGGGTACATTACATTCCTTACAGGGTACGTCTTGTCAGGTTAGGGAACTGAAAGTGCACTTTGCTAACAAAACGCGACAGTGGCTTCTACAGCCCGTGTGCAACAAAAGCGCACCAGACCTAGGAGCCTGTTTGCTCTCCAGAAGTATTCCTGGTCTCAGGTTACAGAAGCGGGGAGGTGGGGGCAGACCAGCCGAAAACGGTTGTACTGTTCATAGTCTGGCTTCGTGGAAATTCAGTGGCATGTCGAAAATTGGTCATTACTTTAAGATTTAGAGGTAGACGTTCCCAACTACGAGCCAGGGACAAGAACTGGTGCCTTTGGAGTTGGGAGACATGGCAGCCAGGGGGATTCTGGTTGCCTGAAGCGTGGGGCCGTGAACATGGGGGACCCACAGTTTGGATGAACCTGCTATTGAAGGCGAACTTCACACCACCTGGTCTAACAAAGGAGGTACAGGGGACACACTCACACCACTCAGCACCTGCAGCATGGACCAGTCACCACGAAGCAGGCCGTCCCCCAGGGGGCCACAGCCACAAAGCTTGCGGGGCAAATACACGGCTCCCTGGGCCCATGATCTAAAGCTGGAATGACCAAGGGGCTAGTTGTAGAGCTTCAAAAATTTTGACAGAGCCACATGTGGGAGTCTGTTCAAGCCTACACTCATTCATTTAAGGAGCACTTCTGTGCTGGTGGCCACAGACTCATAGCACAGCTTCCACATCACTCACCTCTCTGGCCTCACGGTGGTCACCTGTCCAGTGAGACAGAGGCTTGGGCCACCCTTCCTCAGGCTCCTTCCTGGGCCAACATTCTACGTGTGAGGTAGGGGGTAGAACACAGCTCAGGACCCCG
Organism: Micronycteris hirsuta; assembly: GCA_004026765.1. Lineage (NCBI taxonomy): Eukaryota > Metazoa > Chordata > Mammalia > Chiroptera > Phyllostomidae > Micronycteris > Micronycteris hirsuta. The sequence goes on along the minus strand of PVJI01000480.1, from coordinate 91,077 downwards.
CAATGGAAAAATAAAATTACCTCATTCTTCATTTCAGCTCTGATCATCAGCAGTGATCCAGATTTTTTTAAATGAAGTCTACTGGGAGTCATTCTACATGTGCTTGGCTGTCAGTTCACAGGCTTTTCAGTTTCACAAAAAAAAAAACCCAAAAAACTGTGGCTTTAATTTAAACTATTGAAACCAACTACGTTAAAATATTTGTGCTTCCTTTGATTAAAATTGACCACAGAGGTCAATATAAGCGATATATTGCATTTAAGTGAGTACTGTGTATGAAATTAACAGACGTAAGTTTCTGCATTGTTAAGAGTATTTATATATGCTTTTCTTTTTTAAGTTTTTGGGGGATTCATGCTCACCTATTAGGTAGCTTTCATACTCTAATTTTAGTTTAAGTAAAGCTTCAACAGCTGGCATACAATTGAGATCACTTTTCTTCATTTTCATATTCTAACCATTAGTCTGTTTACACACCCCAAATCACATGGTTGCTGACTACAATCAATTTCCATTTTTTTTTTTTTTTTTGTCAACGAACAGGAGATATTAAAATTTCACCCTTTGCCTTGGTAGCTAAACTAACCACTGGGATAGTTCTCTAAACTACTGCTCTCATTTAAATCTGACATATTTCTTCAACTTTTAGTCTGTATTAAAGTGAATTTTTACTTCCCGTAACTACAGTAATATTGAAAGTACTGCTCACAAGCCCAACTTCTCTACAGCCTTCCAAAAAGGGTTGCCAAATGCAGACGGGTGTTAGGAAGGCCAGAGAGCAGAACCCAAAAGCCCACATCTGAAAGACTGTCCTTACCAACCTTTATGCTTTTAATCAGAAGCATTCCCTGACTCGCTTCCGATGGCCTGTTTTCTTCTGAGCTGCTCTCTTACAGATCTTTGACTTAAAACCCCAGGTCTCGGCCCCACCCCTACGATGCTTCCCTTTGACTGCCTCCAATGCCACCATGGTTTTGCACTCTAAAAGTCATCTTTCTTTCTGCCCATGGCTCCTGGGCTATGGTGTCTTCCCGTCCAGCTGTAACGCCAGGCTGCAGAGCATGCTGGCCTCCAACCACGCATACTCCCCAAGCAGTACAGACACCAGGGCAGGCCCACACCCTTCCCACGCCCCCTCCTGACAGCCCAGGTGAATCGTCCACCCAGAAATCTGCTCCATGACACCCCGCCCCCACCAGTGGGGTCCCACTAGCCCCCACCTATTCTCCCTCCTAGTCTCTCTCACTTCCGCCCTCCTCTGCTTCACGTAGTCCCACTGGCTCAGCTCTAGGGTTCCCGGGGGCTTTGAATCCAAAGTCCAACACAGAATGAACAGATACACTCATTATTCAAGTTCGCCATACGCCACGTGCCTAAGCTCTTCATCTCACTCACGTAGAAAAGCCGTCCTGCTCTGAAGGCAGGTGGCTGAGAAACGCTGGCTGTGGTTGGTTCCGGTCACCCCCAGACCCCCGGCCCTGTTAGGACAGAAGCTGCCAAGTTCACGCAGGACAGACTAAAAAAAGCACTTTCTCCCCCGCATCTGGCCATGCGACGTCCTGACTCAACTCTGGTCTTCCTGTCCCCCACCCGCTGCCACTGCCCAGATTCAGCATAGCCTTCCTCGCCCTGCAACCATTTCTAAAAGCTGTTTAATTCTGACTTCTTTGGAAAAGAAGAGCAATGGCCCCCATGCCCAGGCCCCAGGACAGCTCCCATCTTAGTTGGGAATCCAGTTCTACCTGCTGCCAGGTGACCTCATCTAGGCCTGTTTCCAATTCCAAATGCATAGGGTGATCCCCGGGGCTGCTTTCCCAGCCTTGACTTGTTACTGAGCCTCAAAACAGTCACCTCCCAATGTCTCAGAGAGGGGCTAGGGAGGCCTTGGCCTTCAGTCCCTCTGGGCACACTTCTCCCCTACCCCTCCCAGGCTTTCTCCTGACAGACAAATCTGGTCACCACCCACCCAGAAATCTACTCCATGCCCCGCCTTCCTCCTCGTATCTCTCACTCCCGTCCCTCCCTCTGTCCTCTGATGACCAGGTACTCCTGGTCACCTAGGGCCTGGGGGCTACAAGAGCCTTCTCCAGGCTCACATCCAGGACTGTAAAGTCAACGACATGTCCTGGAATTTCGCCTTGCACCCCTCACACAACCATTTCCAGCAGTCTGCCCCCCACCCCCACCTGCCTTTCTAGACTGGCCCTTCCTCTCAGTCTGGGCTGCCACCAGGAGCCACACTGATGTGAGTGGGCACCAGGCTGAGCCTAGGCTACAGGTAGCAAACGGGAGCCCAGCCAGAGGGGAGGGGGGCGCTCTCCCCCAAAGAGAAGTAGCAACACAAAATGAGGATCCTGCTGTCTCCCAGTCTCCTGTTGCAGGCATCTTAAAGCTCAGCCCCACTCCCCGAGCTTCTCCCTGACTCTCCTCTTCCTCATCCAGCATGAGGGCATAAAAAGATCAGGAGTAGATATTCAGAAAGAGAATCTGTAGACATGGTTTTTCTGAGGAGGAGCCCTCTCCTCCCCAGGGACGTGTGCCCGTGTGTGTATGGTGGGAGGCATCCCTCAATACCATAGGCCTAGCATAGGGCTTGGCAGGAGACCCTCAGAGAGCTTGAAATGTACCTTACTGTACGGGGACCGCAGGAGAGGCGACACAGGCGGGCTGGCACGTGCCAAGTCTGACAGGGCAGAAGGTGCTAAGGTCTTGCCCATGAACCTGGGCCACACAGATCACCAAGCTGACTGGGATCATCTCAGGTTGGGAGCAGGTCAACAGGGCTCAGAGAAAGAAGCTGGAGGTACCCCTGAGGCTGCATTTATGGGAGCGAGACTTGACTTGGCCCAATCTAATATATCGAAACCCAACTCTAAAAGCTTCCGATTCTGAAGGTATCAGTCATCCCTGGACATTTCCAAAGCCAAACCACCTGCTAGTGCTGAAACGCAACACAAAACACACAAAACAGAGAGGAGGATCTTGGATACTAGACGAGCCCACCACATACAGCAAGAAGGTGTGCCTCCCAGGAGCTGCAAAGGTGGAAGTGGTGAGTCAGAGGAGGGAGCATCGGCCACGTCCGGGGAGCTGCTGATGAGAGGCCCTGACATGGGGGCAGGAGGTGGGACAGGGGGGTCTCCAAAGATCTCTGGAAGAGCCCCAGGCGAGAACGAGAGAAAGAACTGGCCGGGCCCCAGCAGGGAGGCTGGTTTAGGACAGCAGCCCTCATGAGTAAGATTTTCGCCACCCGGCCCTCCCACCCTGCCTCCTTCTTCCTGCCACAACCCCTAGGCCAGACTGGGACTTAGCAATTAGTCATGGCTTTGACTCCTATATGAGACAGGTTTTTCCCATTATTACACCTGGAATACATTTGGCAACTTAAAATGATTATCAAGCCCCTTTATGCCCCGAGCGTGCTCGGAAAAGCCACGGGGTACCCTAAGTTGAGTTTTCATCTAGGAGCTGGGGAAATGTTCTCCTACTGAATACGTCTTGAACTGTGGAAAGCCAAAGCTTTGTGATTCTACTGGTGGAGAAATGCCAGTTCAGCTCACAAAGGTTGGACAGGGCAGGAGTGGGCCTGGGAGGGCAGGGCTCACTCATGCTGGCACCCCTGAGCCTGGAACTGCGCTGCTCAGAGTGGGCATTCTTCGGTGAATGAATGAAGGCATTCACAACTTCCTTGCCTGAACATGCTCTGACCCTAGGTCACCTGAACATCAGCCTGCCCTCCTGTAACCCTCATCTCCAACCCCTCTTCCTGATGAAGGTCCAGCCCTCTGGGACCTAAGATAACCTGAGCCAGTTCTTGTCACTTGCAACCAAAGGGGCTCCCTGACGGCCGGATCCCTGATCACCCCTCCGCCAGCCTTCCCTTCCAGATGTTCCCAGCCCTCTCATATTGTGAAATACAGATAGGAAAATCGAAAGTATTCCCACATATGCCAGTCTAGTTAGAAACTATAACAGATGGGCAAAGGACATGAGCAGATGGCTCCCAGAAAATGACCCACGAATGACTTCTACAGACCCAAGCAGGCTCAGCCTTGCTCCAGCAAAGGAATGCAAACTCCAGTGGCGCTATCAGCGCAGCCCACAACAAAGAGTCGGTGAGAGCTCCGTATGGGCAAGGGCCTATGGGACCGGCAGTCCTACTCCCCACCGGGAATGCCAGTCCATCCTTCTTCAGAGGAAAATGTGGCAAGATGTTTCAGCACACTTGACTAAGAGATTACCATCATGGGCAAGTAACATAAGCAAAGCAATGCAGGAAAGAAATACAAGGGACCAGTAAGTATCCAAGAAAAATGTTTACCATTACTAGGATCAAAAACCAGTTAAAACAAGATGTTTTTCTCTATTTTTTTTCTTGCTGAATTGTCAGTTAAAAATTTAAGGACCCCTACTGTCACCTGGGGACAATGAAGCAGGCTCTCCAGTACCTGCTGCTGACAGTGAAACTCCTGCAACTTTTTTGGAAGGTAGTTTGGAAATCTGTTTCAAGAGCTGTCGTGAATCCTGGCCAGCAGAATTCGTATTGGCCGTGACTGAATGTGTAAATAAGCTCACACGGAAACACGCAGGAATGGAGAACCGGGACCACGTGACTCCTCCCTTATCATATGAGAGAGAGCCTTGAGCCTTGGGTCCAGGGGTTTTTATTGATGATCTAGGGCACAGAGCATCAGAATGGTCTTCATTAACTATGCATAGATTGTAGATTCAAGTTAGGCGGTAGACGGTCCAGGAAGGTACATCAAAAGGAGAGATATGCAAATGGAAAGGCAACAGTCTTGGGCTGAATTCAAAAGAACCATGACTGGGATGAGCCTAGGCATGCATTAGCATAAGTCCTTTAGATTCAGGGAGAGAGAGGTTTCAGCAATAGCAAGGTTTTATTTTAAATCTAAGGAACATGCCAGCCTGATTTCCCCACAGGAAATTCCGCTACCACACACATGGGTCCTGTGCCAGCTTTATGTTCCACGAGAGACCGTGCTCCCTTACATGTGAAAACATAAAGGCTGCAATTTCCCAGTGTGGATATATGAATTTCCTTTAAAGAGCCTTAACGATGGTCAACTCAGAGATGCATAAAAAGACTCACAAATAAGAAGGCTCATTATAACACTGCTTATAATTGTGGAAACCGGAAATACTCAGTGGTATAATTATGTAAAGTTTCTTACAGATTTCTAAAAAACCTTTAGTAGGCACAGCCCCTCGCCATCTCAGCCAGTTAGGATGCGACCATGTGAGTAAGCTGACAACTATGGTAGTATGCCTGCTTTGTACTTTCTCAGCACTCTGGCATTCTGCATAGTGCCATTTCCTGAGTGAACAGCACAGTACGTCGCGAGAGTATTTTATCTGCCCTAAACTGCATGATAGTGCTTGACTTGGGGAGATGGTACTACAGGAGTATTTGGAAGGCATTGTCCTAGGTGATAAGAAATATTCTAAATTGTCACAGTGAATGTAAAGCAGCACCACTGTCACCAAACCTCATAGGGTGCTTGAGGGTGGTGGGAGGGGCAGAAGAATCCAGGGACATAAGCATCTCACCCAGAGCTTTCCCACCCAAGGGCCAGTTCTGTTATGCCTCTCTGGGGCTGTTCTGGGGGCTAGATGTCTGGAATCAACCCTCCAGGTCCAGAAAGTCAGAAGATCATTGCCAGGCCACTCACACTGAGCCTAGACAAGAGGCGGGGATAGGAGGGGTGGGGAAAGGAGGCAATTCAGAGAAGCTGCAGAAAGAATGCCCAGGTTTCGAGCAAGACAGAGATGGTAATGAAAACATACTGTATCAGCCCTGGCTGGTGTAGCTCAGTGGACTGAGATCAGGCTGTGAACCAAAGGGTCACCGGTTTGATTCCCGGTTAGGGCACATGCCTGGGTTGCAGGCTGGGTCCCCAGTGGGGGCCACATAGGAGGCAACCACACATTGACCACACACTGATGTTTCTCTCCCTCTTTCTCCCTCCCTTTCCGTCTGTCTAAAAATAGATAAATAAAATCTTAAAAAAAGAAAGAAAATGTACTGTATCACTACACTCATTTCACACACACACACATAACACAGTTGGCATTTTCCTGATCTGTTGGTGGTTGTAAAAGTATTCCTAAGGTCTTCCCTAGGACCCACAGATTGCATCCGTTTTCCCACTTCCTAGGGCGGCAGGAGGCCATGAGAACTGCCAGCAACACTGCCCTCAGAATTGGAGCACCCCAATTCAGGCACGCTGAGGGGCAAGTAGATTCTATTTGACACTTCATTTATCATTAGCCCATGTGAATGAGGCAGAGAAGGAGTTTGTCACAGGAAGGCCTTTTTCTGCCCATTGCCAAGCTGGCACTGCCTTCTGACACCCAACCCAAGCCATGGGTTCTCCAGGAGCCCAGCGCCACTTTGCAAAGGCTCTCAGACTCAGTAGTTCCTCCACTACCAGACAAGCATGTCCCTGCTGGCTCTTCCTTCATTCACGCTCCCCAAGAATATCTCTGAGAGCGCACAGTCTCCCCCATCTTCAGATCACTAACTTCTTTCACTGGCAGTCTGATTCACGGGCAATGCACGGAGGTTCCTGCAGTCACACTCCTAGGTGGTTTCCATCGGTCGGAAGTTTTGAACCCCGAAGAACGCTGCACGGACTACAGGCCTCTCCTTGGCGGACACTTGGGACAGCTGGGGCTGGACTGTAGCCGCAGCTCCACCTTGCAGGCCCAGGCGATCTTCCTCTACGTCTCTCCAGTGCTTGCACCTCACTCCACCCCCACCCCCATCCAAGACAGACTGTGTGGCACGGATGAAGACAGATGGAGAGAGGTCAAGTGGCTGGCCCGAGCTCACCCTAACGGCAGGTGCTGGGACTGCTACTGGCCCCAGACCCAAGTCCAGAACCAGGCACCTAATCTGGGGGACAGGGGGGCACTTCCAATGGATTCATCGCTGTAAAATCATCAGGCATCCCAGGCCTTGGGGTGTTGGAAGTTAAAGCATTGGACCCCAGTCTCCCCAAGTCCTCAAAGGCAGGCACTGAACCAAAGCAACACAGCCAGCCTTCTGAGTTTTCTTTTCTTGGTTTATTTTTACTTTTTTTTTTTTAAACAATTCTCAGTGGCCAGGTTTCCTTAAAGGGGATCAACAGCAAGCCCCAAGGTGTCTGGGCCTTCACGATGATGAGACTAAACAAGTCACAGAGGAAAGTCTCGCCCCAAGCCAGGGGTCCGGCCACAGACCTAGGTGGGAAGCAAGGCCCCAAACTGCCCAGAGCCTGGGGCCGTGTTTTTCAGAGAAGGATAATTTTTTAACAAATGTGGACATTTTACATTGCAAACAGACTTGGCTAAAGGAGCCAAGAGGAGCAGGGGCCGGTTCATGCCGTGTTCCTGCTGCTCGCTCTCCCTTCCCAGCCCAGCCTGCAGGGGGCAGCATCCCCCGGGCAGCAGTGGGGAGGGTTTCCTCTCCAAATTCCCTACAGAAAAGTAGAAGCTGCTCAAGCGCAGGTGACACCACCAAAAGATTTTTATAAAAGCAATAGAAACAAGAAGATAACTCATTAAATACATTCATTGTGGGTTAGTCCCCATATCTAAATACTCGACGCAACCAAAGCCAACCGCGGATTGCTGTGGCTCCTGAAAGGCAGGGCACCATATTTTAGCACCGTTATGTGAAGGCATTTTTCTTTTCTTTTTTTTTTTTTTTATTACTTTATTGTTGTTCGATTACAGTTGTCTGCAGAAGGCATTTTTCAATACATAAAACTCTTCAAGTTAAATACAAAATTATTTTGAAGTTCATAATTTCAGTTCAACCACTGGGAAAACGACTGCCAAGCCCACCATATTTCAAGACCCGGACTGTTTTTGTTCATTACTCATATTTTGGCAATTTCATCCCTGGCCCAGACTTACACCGAAGAAATCAACAAGACTGAGCTAAAACTCCAGTCGGTGTTCTTCATTAACAGCTCTATTAATGAGCGTTCAAAATTTAAACATCATGTGGCCATAAGGCATGGGAACAGAGACATATACAATTAACAATCTGTTGACATGACATTTCAATACAATGAATATATTTCCAGACTTAACGGCCACTGTGTATAGTTTAATGATACATGCTAACCCACTCCTGGTCCTCCATTCCGATGTACCTACCACATTCCGATGAGCCCCCTGCTGCAGCCCCTCCTGCACTTAAGCAAGTCGCCATGTGACTGCGGACCAGCAGACCAGCCCACACACTCCCATATGCACACCTGCACGCATGCACACACAGACAGTGCTCACGCCCCTCCTGGGCATGGCGAGCCCACCTGGCCCCCAACGCTACTGCCACCAGGGGCTCTGGGCAGGCAAACCAGCTGAGTTTTGTGCTCTCCATGGCTCCAGGTTATAAACAAAATTATACAAGCCTTAAAAATCAGTCACCCATCTTTATTCTCTGTACAAGTCAGCACAGGCTCTCTGGTCTCTCCACTCCCTCAGAAGAGATCACCAGTGAGGGTCCCCAGAGGTGCTGAGCAATGAAACGTTACATTTCCATTCTGTGGGGACTTAACATACCTTAGGAAAAGGAATTTGCAGAGTCCACGCACAGAAATCCTTCCGCTCCTTCAGGCTTTCATCCTTTTAAACTTAAGCCCAGGAGGTCTGTCAGGCATCTGTTGTTTTGTTTCTAAGTGCCGTTTTTCATCTAAAATCCGTCCTTTTTCAACTCACTTCTTCCAGTTCCGTGAGCCATGTTTAAATTACTTGACATCATGCCCTGCTTCTGCTAGACGATTCGGGGACTCCAGGTCTTTCACACACATTTCAGATTCACTGCACACACACAGGGTTCCTTTTCTATTGCTTTTTAAGTGGTCACACATCTTTTTGAAAGGCATTTATTTTTGTGTAGGCCTACAAGTGAGAGTCCCTGGAGGTTTATACTTCAGAAAACACTTTCTGACGTCCAACGGGGAGTACCTGCAAAGTGTTGCTTAAGAAAGAGAGAAAGAAAATAACCTAACTTTATTTTAACATCAAAAAGGAGACACAGCCAAGAAGTCTACTGGAGGCCTAACATGCGCCGGACGGCAAGGCTGTTAGGCCACTAAATGCGACCCAGCACATCACGGTCTTACTTGGAAGACCTTCAACATCTACGCTACACACTCGCAAGTAAAACAGCACCTTGGGGAGAGGGCTGGAGCAGGAGTAACACAGCCTCTTAGGGGAAAAAAAAACAAAAACCAAGCACACAGCTTGGAAAGGTCTTTTCTCCCATCAGGGGTGTCAAATTCCTGGGGCCTGAGATTTCACCTGATAAGATCTAGAACTGGAGGGGAAAAGACCAACAATAGAATATAAAGGCAATGTCTGTTTTCCTTAATCAAGTGTCATCAGGCATTAACTGCATATGTAACTGTAGCATAAAAAGTAAATGGCTCCATACAGAAAGCAGGGTCAATCTTGTTCTCTGCATTTAAAACATTTTCAGATTGAAAGGAGAAGAAACTGCAGTCGTCTCGGATCAGATTCCACCTATGCCAAGGTGGTGAGTGAGAGACCACGCACCGGGCTCCCCTGCTCAGCCGCCGCCATCACTGTTCTGTGCGTGAGTGAAGTGAATGGGTGCTGTACATGCAGAGGTAGCGGAGCAGGCGAGGAGGGGAACCGGAAAAGGCTCTGAAGGAGCAATGTTAATTTCATACACCCGGTTAAGTGGAAATTCTTTTAGTTTTAAATGCACCTAGGTGTAAATGCATCAAAGGTGTAAGTCATGCCTGCTTAAGGTGATCGTCTTCCTGCCAAAATCAATCATAAGGTCCAAAACCTCTGAACTCTTGCCATACTACTCTGGGGTTGAAAGTAGGCACAGTGTAGTTCCCACTAACCTTCCCCCTAGAATAGTCTTATTGTTTTAGAGATCCCAGAATCCATTTTGGCCTCAATTCAATTTCTAGTCTGCTCACGTCACCGGACCAGCCCAAGACCAGGAACGAGAAATGGAATTAGGACTCTGGGTAACCGCAGCAGCATGCTGCAATGAAGAAATGCTGTTTGTAAAGGCGGCCCATCGCCTGTATTTCCTGAGGACTGTTTCACTGCAAGCTGTGCTTCTCTTACACTGTGACCCCCTAAGCCTGGGCGACAGGCTGAAGGCAGAGTCCAATGCGAGGCCTTGGGACAGAACATTTAAACGCATTCTTTTACACTTCCATCAGTGCGGTGGCGAAGACCACAATTTCTGCACACGCATGATCATCAGTGGGAAACAAGTTCTTGTGGTGTCACAAGAAAAAGAATTTCTTGAGAACCGCACAGGAGGATGTGGCTCTGTGGTGAACTTTATTGACCATGTACAGTTAAGGGGGTTCTCCTCCTGACCCCCCAGTTGCTCCCCTTTCCCAGCTAAATACTGACGGTAACAGTGGAGACCACAATTTCTGCACACGCTCGAACAATATCATACATAGGAACAAGAGAAAAGTATAAAGTGTAAACAATCAAGTTGCCCAGAAGTCCAGGTCAAGTTCACTGAGATTAGACTATTTTCGAACCTCAAAGCCATGCAGGGTGGTCACGAGTGCTGTCATCAGGGGTGTCGTTAAATCCAATAGTGGGTTTGAACAAACGGTCAGATGAACAGAGACCCCGGCTACCTAAAGCTGTGAAGTTACACTTTCAAAAACATTTCAGGATGAATGTATGTATTTCCTGTTATGTTACAAATACTAAAATGCAGCATCGAAGCCAACAAGAACTCATTCTTATTACTTGAATTTGGCTTCTAGGCACCTCTTGTCCAAGGCACCATTGCATTTCACAGTGAAAAACGCAAGCCTCTCTGCTCCCATTGGGAGCAGAATTTGGTCCAATGAGTTAGCATCGCCAAACTGCTGTGCTTGCAGATGAGGTAACAGGGCAAATCCTAATGTAACAGTCTGCATAGTTTTGTGTGTCGGGTTTTCTCAACTGAGAATTTTAATTTTTAAGTGAAAGCAAAGCTTAGGTTTAAAAAAAAAAAGATTGTCCTTGTGAAAGAAAACAATTAGATAGTTTATAAATTTTATTAAATTGGACCAAATAAAGATTTAAGTTATTCTAAACTAAAGCTCAATACTTCGGGGTAGCACCACCTCCACAAAGGCCGAGCCAGTTTGGGCGCTGCTGGCACCGCCCTGAAGAGCGTCTGGCTCCTGTGAGCAGTGCCCGTGGCCCCGTCTCCCACGGGCCGTTCAGGCCCTGAGGCCGACCCTGCTCAGCCAAGCTGTCCGCCTCCCTCAGGCCTCCCAAACCCAGTCAAGGGCAGATGCAGCTCAGCCACACTTTTACACTCATTTTTAGTGCACGCTCCTGCTTAAGCTAACTCATGAGAAACCTCAGGCACTCTGCTGTTACTTGTTCCCTACCAGCAGAGGAGTTTCACGAATTTGGGGGCAGGGGGGCGGAGCCTGGAAAGGGCACAGGAAGACCTGGATCCAGCTCATCCCACCCCTGAAGTCAAATGAGTGGCTGCAGTCATGTGGCCTTGGTCTCCTGCTCTAAAGCAGCAGGTGGGTCTGAGCGTGGTTCTGACCAGACGGTGAGCCTATGGGCTGCAGAATGGACAACAGCCCCCGACACTGTGGCTCAGTCGGCCACAGGCAGCGCTCGCCCAGCTCACACAGCACGACTCGCACCCCGCACCAGACCTGGCGTGTCCACTGCCTCAGGCACCTAACATTTCCTTGAAGAGCAAGGACTTCCAGGTGCTGCCAGCTTCCCCCTATTCCAGCACCTTCTCCAGCCTTTAAATAACTCCCTTTTGGGCCCAATTCTTATCCTTCTAGTAAATGATCTGTCTAGAATTGGTTTAATAAGTACGTAAACTCAAACCACTGCCTGCCAGGACTAGCAGAGTGTTCAGCCTGTGCCATTAAAAGATTCTGCCCCAGAATCAGACTGCGCAAGCAGACTGCGCAGCAAGGGCGCCACAGAGACCCACTGCCGCCGAAACAAAAAAGTTACTACCTTAAAAAAGAAAATCAAAAGCCAGCTGACTACTAGAGAAAGTCTGATTTGAGACGTAAAGAACATATTCCTCTCCAAAATAAGTCTCTTTTTACAAAAGCATTTGCTTTATGGAAAAGATGTAGTTTGCACCTTCCAACAAACGGGCTCTGAAGGCACCCAGTACAAGATACTGCTTCGTAATAAGGGAAAAACTCAGTTAACTCGTTATCAAAAGCCAGTCTTCAGAACTCCGCGGGCCGGCATGGCCCACAGGGCGCAAGAGCTCCCATAAGTCACTCTAGGAGAGCAGCAGGCCGAGGCCCGAGCCGAGGGGCTGCCCGCACGCCTTGGCCCTGCTGCCAGACCGTCCAGGTGCGAGGCCCTCACAGGCTGGTCTCCTCGCACACTCGGACGGGGATGTTGTAGTGCCGATCGTCCTCGGTGATCAGGGTCACCACCGGCCAGTCCCGGGGGGGGTCTGTGGGGTAGACTGTGATGAACTCCTCAGTGCCGTACTTGGAGAGCCGGTACACCCGGATGGTGTGGCGCACGGCATAGGCGAGAAGGAACATTTCGACCTGGGGGAGCAGAGCAAACAGGTAAGTGGGGGGCAGTCACCTAGAAAGATGCTACTCACCACCTGCTCCTCGCCAGGTGTCCCAGGCGGTGCACAGCACGGCTGAGCCACAGCCCTTCTTGCTCTCCACGGGCCCAGCCCCAGCCCTCTCTCATGTGGCCGTTACAAACAAACAGATCACCAAGGATGAGTCTGATGAGGGACTTGTAACCAGAATTCATAAAGAGCTCTTACAACTCAACAGTAAACCAAAAAATGACCAGTTTACAAACTGGGGAAAGGATCTGAACAGGCCCTTCTCCAAAGAAGACATGCAAATGGGCGGCACGCACGTGAGAAGCCACAGGGCCGGAATCAAGGCCACGGTGAGGTGCTGCTCACGCCCTCCGGAGGGGCTGTGAGGGCAGAGGCCGGTGGGGGTGGGAGCGACGACTCACCAGGTGTGCGCTTTTCTTTTGGGGTGGTGAAATATTTTGGAACTTGATACAGGTAGTAGTCAGACAACACTGTGAATGCACTAAAGGCCCCTGAGCTGTAGACTTTAAAATGGTTATTTGTATGTTATGTGAGCTTCGCCTCAATAAAAAAGAAGTGTTGGCAAGGATGTGGAGAAATGAGACTTTGAAACATTGTTAGTAGGAATGACAAATGATACAGTTGCTTTAAAAAACAGTCTGAAAGGAAAAAGGACTCATGGACATGGACAGCAGTGTGGTGACTCCTGGGGGGTGGGGGGTATAAGGAGATTAAATGGTAATGGGAAAAAGACAATGAACATCATATAAAAAAATAAAAAACAGTTCGGTAGTTCTTTAAAATTTTAAACAAAGAATTACCATATGACCCAGCAATTCCTAAGAATATACCCAAGAGAACTGAAAACATGTCCACGCAAAAAACTTATATGTGACTGTTCACAGCAGGCATTCATAATAGCTAAACAACCCCGATGCCCACCCACTGGCGAAGGGACGAACAGAATGTAAAGTATCCATACAACAGTATTTGTCAGCAACAAGGAATGAAGAACAGACACGTGGTGCAACATGCATGGACCTTGGAAACATTAAGCTGTGAAAGAAACCGCTCACAAAAACCACGTAGAATATGGCCGCATTTATATGAAACGTCCGTAACAGGCAAGCCCATGGGACAGAAAGCAGGCTGCCCAGAACCGGGAGGAGTGGGGGAGGAGTGCCCGTGGGCATGCGGTTTCTCTCCGGAGTGATAAAACGGTCTAAAATTAGACTGTTGCGATGGCAGCGAAACTCCGTAAACATACGAAAAACTATCGAGTCACACACTTTGAAAGGGCAAACTTCACGGCAGATAAATTATATCTCAATAAAGCTGTTTTTCTTTTCTTTTTAAATGGACTTTCCATTACAGCAGACCTTGTGGAGACCCAGGAAGGACTAACTTCAGTCTAATAGGCAAAATACGCTATACCAGGTTTTTCACTGCAAGGTATTCGCTGCCTGTTCAGGTTACCTGCCTGACACAGGTAACCCACATCACAAGCACAGGTAATGTCTAAAATAATCACCATCAGTCCTGCCTGACCCAGCACGACCACCATCCTCATTCTTCCCTACAGACCAGGAAAAGGTAAGCCGAAAAGTCGGCCATGGAACTAAGAGGGTAGCACTTTGAAAGGATGGCATCAATGCTACTTTAGTGGTTAGCTATTCAAAAACAAAAACAAAACAAAAAAACCCTAAGCTTTTTAGGGCAACATAATGACTCACCAAAGACAGAAAGTGCCAACTGTTGGCTCATGGGACAGCAGTGCACCGGGTCTCTGCGTAAAGCTTCAAACTTAGCTTTTCCGTAAAAGATCCAAGAGCAGGCTGTGCTCTGCTGGCTAAAGTGACTCCATTTCTATTTTTAAAGGACACTAGCTAATACAGCTACAGCTGCCAAGATGAAACAAGACCCTTCAGATGCCCCTTCCAAGTGCTGCCTGCATGTGCCAACGACCAGAGCCACGACGACTGCCCCATCCACCGCCCACCACGCCGCAGGAGACAGCCCACGCTGCGACAATCGCGGTGCTTCTAAAACAGCTTCCCCCTGAAGTGTGAGGTGAGTTAGTGACTTGCTAACAAACATAATGCGGTGTAAGTGATTGTGTGTAACTGCCCAGATTAGATCACAAAACCATTGTGGCTTCTTCCTCACTCTCTCCTTGAATCACTGTCTGAGAGAAGCCAGTGGCCGTGTTGTGAGGACACTCAAGCAGCCCTGTCTAGAGAAAAGCCCCCCTGGACAAGGAACTACTACTACCCACCAGGGAGGGACTGAGGCCTCTCGCCAATAGCCAGGTGAGGGAGCCACACTGGACACAGGTCCTCCAGTCCAGGTGGAGGCCTCAGGTAATTGCAACCACCTGAGGCCCCAAGCCAGAACCACCCAACTAGGCTGTTTCTGAATTGCTGATCCCCAAAAACTGTGAGATAATGTTTGATAGTTAAAGCTGGTGTTTTGGACTAATACACTCTGAAAGGTATAACTCACCTGTTCCAGGCCACCAGTGTGTCCCACTTGGTTTAGATGATTCCTCAGTAGCTGTCCAGGGTCACTTGATGTGTCCCGAGCAAACAGAAGCACAGAGAAAAATGGTACTTCCTTCCCCTTCTCTTTATCATCATATAGTTCAATGGCTCTGTTTAGCATTAAAAACTTTACAGCTTCATAAAGGCTGTATTCTTCCTCCTCATTTGTGAACAGTTCATCACATGCCATCTGTCTTGCTTCAGCAGTTCTCAGTTCAGCCAAGGCTGCCCACTGCAATAAAAAGTTACAGAATAATTATGTTTTTGTTCCAAAAGTCCCCGATATACTTCCATACTACTAGCACGAAATCACTTTCAAAAGTAGGCGACCATGGGTCACGTACCCATGCTCACAACGTCCAAGTTCGCAGCTCACACAATGGCACCACTCTTTAGACCACACAAATTCCTCATTCAGCTCTTGCCCCATTAGTTTGAAACAAAAGTACAATGTACCAAGCAGAAACACTGGGGCCAGGGAATGACAGTTTTGAATCCCTAACATTCCAGGCAATGAGACTGAACCAGGCAGAATACTTATAGAAGACCTCATGGGCATGAGTGCAAGGCCTGGGTGTGAAGTTGTGAAGGACAGCTGCAATGGCTCCTCTCTGTGGGGGGCTCCCAGGTGCAGTTACCCAGAAACCCCAAGCCAACCTTGAAAAGTGAAGATGGGCAGGGAAGATTCTGGGGTCTCCTGAATACTAGTTTATAAACTTAACCTTATAACCTCTTAAAAATATACATGAGTTTCAAATGAATAAATCCATTCAGGAAATTCTTATTGACTCCTGATTAAGAACAGAGCAATGCTAGGTATTCAGCTAAAATAGGCAAGCTCTTTACGTGCACAATAAAACCCCATAAATACATGTACTTCTAAGTAAACGAGAATAAAAGATGCTGACATAAAACTAGTCCTCATGAATCACCAGCAACTACTCCTCCTCTGAAAAACCATTAAAATTTTACATTCAAGAGTGAATTTTAATGGCAATGGCTGGAGGCACAGGACTCTCCAATATTTGGGTTGAAAGCCAGAACATCTCACATTTTTCCAGAAGTAGATCAAGTTGCCAGTCGGGATGGGAGAGCCAGCCGCTGGGCCTGCGCTTCCTCATGTGCGCAGTGGGATAACCACAGCGGTGACACTGTGGCGGTCGTGAGAATTAGATACACAGGGCGTTCAGGGGATGGCCCGGTCCACAGGAAGTGTTAGTGATGCTGCCTCAGACTGTTAATGAGTAACTTTCATGTTGTTTTAAATGGAAATCACTTCGACATCCCCCCAGATGAGGATGTGGTGACAGCGGACAGTCTCCTGAGAACGTAGGAGAGAGAAAAAGGAAACTGTCGCCAGTGGCCGAGCTGAAGAGCCCCCCTGCTCACTCACTCCCACGGGGCCGGAGCTCTGCCCTCGACCCCCCACTGACCTGGGGAGGGGGCGGCACGGGCCTCCAGCCCCCACAAACGCTGTGCTCTGCCCAGCAGGCAAGAACAACAGACTCCCTATGTCCTCCTCTTCCTCCCACTTCATCACTCGTGTTCCTTTGACACGGATTTTCCAGTCAGCACTTTGTAAGTACAGACTAGGTTCCAGGAAGGCAGGGTCCTCAGTTCATTCGTCAGTAAGGTATTCCTGAATGCCTACTATGTGTCAGGCTCGGGTCTAGGCAGCCTTTCACGGAGCTGAAAGTCTAATGGGGGTGGGGGCATGAATTCCTATCAGTGATATTACTGGAAGAAATAAGGACTAAATGTATTCCTGAAACTTGCCAGTATGACTTACCACAAACACTACATTTGTTATGGCTTCCTTTTAAGAAAGTTAAACAATTCATGAAATACAGCATTTCCTCCAAGAGTACATGATGTTGATATTTCTTAAGTTTACCAAGGACCTCACCAGAAGAGTTTGTGTTCAGCCAAAACTATTCTGCTTACAAAGCAGTCAAGAGTGTTTGGTAACCCCCTTAGTGAGGACTAAGAAGGGGTCTGCTGTGGCGATCAGGAGCAGGGGTTTTGCACTTCTCGGGGAAAGAAAAGCACACGTTCCAAACCTTCTTCCTTAGCAGAGTGAGGGACTCCTTAATTTTATCAACCAGGTCCCCGCTCTTCCCCTCAAATTTCAGTCCAAGTTTCCACTGCTTGATCCAGCTGTATTTGCTTATGAGTTTTTCTGGTAACTGGAGTATCAAGAAACAGAGAGATAAAAAATGTTAACCTTCCAAAAAGTCCACCGCACAGTCCAAGCCGTAAGAAACCATGAACCAACAAACCTACCTTTGTTTCCAGGATTAATCCCTGCAAACCTGTCACGAGGGTTTAGAATGGGCCACCTAAAGCTGAAGGCAGGCACTCGGAAAGTACCATCCTAGAGGACTGCCTGAGCGAAATGGTGGTTTGGGATGAGATAAAAGAGCACAACCTACCCCGTGCAGCAACACTAGCCAGGAACGCTACACAGCACTGGCTGAGAGTCCGTGGAGGAGCGTCTACACAGAAGGCTCTCAGCTCACTGAGTCCGTGGAGGAGCGTCTACACAGAAGCCTCTCAGCTCACTGAGTCCGTGGAGGAGCGTCTACACAGAAGCCTCTCGGCTCACTGGCAGCTTGCCTAGGACTCCCCAGTGCCTGACTCTGGAAGGCGTTTCTGGGCACATGATGTGGTCCAGGATAAAGTAAAAACCTGCTCCCTTCCTGATTAGGAAAATAAAACCTAATTTTGATATTAACACACAGACTCAAAGTTTTAATAGTCAGTGAAACAATTATCTAGTTCAACTGCTTGATCAATACAGTGAGATAAAAAATACAACAAAAACAATAAGCAGCGGGCTGTGACGGCCCAGCTCACTGAAGAAGCAACAGCTGAACCAGTGCTTTGCCTGCTTCCCTTTCTTTTCCTGGAGCATTTGTTACTTCCCCCATCATCTGTGGAATGTGGAGTCGGAAAGGCAAGCTGGGACACAACCTGACGGGCGACAGCATGGGACTCGGGCTCTCCCAGCAGCCCGGGTGTGTCCATGGAAAAACCTACACAACCAGGTTGGGAACAGGCATGTCCTCTCACTGCTATAAAATTTAGAAAGGGAAAAAAGTTTATATTCCAAGTCAAAAGATCATTCAAGAATAATTCTTACACTACCCTATGAGGAGCCTGAGCTGGTTGAACAGCTATAGTTTAAATGAGACCATATGTTCAGTTCTTCTGGAACCTAAGACCCCGAAGACATTGCATTAACAGCAGTTCCAGTTCTACCTTCTTAATCTAAAGCAATCATGTAAAACAAAGGTAGTTTCAGCTCCGCAAAAAACAAAACCACAAGAGGGATGTGAACCCCTCTTCAGGTCCCCACAGTGATGCTGACCCACACTCACTCACAAACGGGAGGGGCTTATCATGGTGACAAATGACCACCCACGCAAGAGCCACCCAGCTCCTCACCCATACTGCCCTGCGTCTCGCCAGCATGTGGGCGGCTCTGCTGCAAAACTTCCATTAGGTTTTCAGATGTATCGCCAGAACCTAAAATGCCCTCAAGTGGCAGCAAGCTGAAATCACAACTGGGCACAGAGAAGTACGGGAGCAGAAAATGCCTGGCTACACAGCTGTGAGCTGGGAATCGAGAAAAGGGAAGCCCAGAAGGCCCTCTGAACACCACAGTACACAGTGCAGGTATCTAAAAAGCAGGCACAACATTCAGCTGAATTACTCGGGAGACCCCGAAGATCTAACTACACAGCTTTATACAGGTGTGCTAATTGCATACCGGCTGATAAAATGGATAATCAAAGGATGGACGGGTAGTATCTTCCACCCACTTGTCCTGGTTTTGCACTCTGAGGGTGTGTGAGCCATCTAAGAGACCTCTAATTAGCTTAGCTGGCAGCCATTTTTCTCCAAAAGTCCTCTTTATTCCAGGCCCCTTCAACTTCAAACACTCCAGCTCCTTTAGCTGTTCCCAAAGGGAGATGAATTGTCTTGGTCATACTCCCATGTGTCCCAAGGATGCAGGCCAGAGCTGCACTTGCTCCTTGAGAAGGGAGCTGACCAGCGCAGTTCAAGGCAGAACTGTCACTGTGTTTTAGAAGTGCCCCTTTTAAAACAGAGCTTCCCGACCCACTGCCGGCCATCACATCAGGCGGGCTCACACGGGGACTGCAATCAATTAAGATGCTGATCCCTATTTTTGCCCCCTCACAAGTTGCTGGTAGGGCAGATCTCCCACAGCTAGCACTTTTGGTTTTGTTTTTCCTTTTTAAAAAAATATATAAGCGCCCTGGCTGGTGTGGCTCAGTGGACTGAGTGCTGGCCTGCAAAGCAAAGGGTCACTAGTTTGAATCCCAGTCAGGGTACATGCCTGGGTTGCAGGCCAGGTCCCCAGTGGGGGGCACATGAGAGGCAACCACATATTGATGTTTCTCTCCCTCTCTTTCTCCCTCTCCCTTCCCATCTAAAATTAATAAAATCTTTTAAAATCTATATAAGCACAAGACTTCTGATTTTCTTCCAATTAATGTCATATTGTCAGTTCTGCTCAATCCAAACTCTTTTGGGATATTCTATCATCCAACCTATCATGTGACCTCATGTGATGTGTGTCACGGACATTTGACACAATAATACATGACTTCCTGGGATGTCACTACTACAATGCCGATTTAAAACACTGGAGAAGGCCGAGCCTGGGACACAGCCCCTGACCTTCACCTCCCCAGGAAGCCTCCCCCACCTCCCCCAGACTGACATCAGTGGTCCCTCTTCTAGGCTGCTGTTCAACTACTTACTAAACAAATTCTCCTAACACTATGCAGAGGGCGCTAGTTTCTTGAACTGGTGCTAGAATTACAGAAATCTACATCCTAAAAACCCCAGCAGACTCAATATACATGGGTCCAATAAATGGGTTGTATGTTGTAGAACATACCAACCCATTCATGCAGATACCCTGAAGTCAAACTGCTCCTAAGTGCTTTTTATAAACTCTAAACACCTGCTAATTCACAGCTCAATTGTTCAAATAAATTTTATCATTTTTCTCTTCTGGGAAATACTATTTTTGGTTACTTTACTATGCAAAATCACCGCAACCACACAAAACCAAATGAACCCACACACTGACGTCATATAGCAGAGAGGACAGGCACAGAGCATGGGCAGAAAAGGGAAGTCTTTCTCACAAAAACGGCTGGAAACATGCGGACTCAAACCTGCAGCGGCAGCGTACCAGCGTGAGCTCCGGGTCCTGCACCCAGGGGGGCAGCACGGCCAGCTGGCTCGTGGCCTGGAACAGCGTGGCCCTCAGTGCACAGTAGTTATCTCCACGGACCTGCCTTATGGCGGTGAACTTCTGAGAAACCTCTTCGTAGCCCTGGGGGAAAGCATCAAAGACCTCACGATGGCTGTTACAGACTTCAGGGAGAGCTTTATTCCTGTGGGAAAATGTGCCCTCTTCCTGGAAAGGCTGGCTGAGTCCCTTGTGGAAGACATTCTAATTCCTTCTCTATTAATCAAAAGATATTAACAAATGTTAATACTCTACAAAATACTGGCATACGTTAACAGATGCAACACACTAGAACATACAAAATAATACACCGAGTATTATTAAAACACTAACCACTCCCAAAGCTGGAGTTACACATCCCTTTCTAAGCAACTGTCACAACACTTAGGTGCTGATAAACGATACTCTGCAGGGCTTAATCAGTGTTGAAAGTGACCCTAAACCTTTACTGAAGAGACAGAAAAGGAGAGACGCACTAAATTTGTATCTCTGTACACAACCCTCCCGCCAAATTTCCACGGCACACTTTAAAGTCTACAGATGCCCTGGCCGGGCAGCTTAGCTGGTGAGTATGGCCCCAATCTGCCAAGGCTGCAGATCCAACCCCGGGTCAGGGCGCACATACATGAAGCAACCAAAGAATGCATACATAAGTGGAACGACAAATAGATCTCTAAATAAATAAATAAAAAAAATTTTAACATC
The DNA here is from genome assembly GCA_004026765.1 of Micronycteris hirsuta. NCBI lineage: Eukaryota > Metazoa > Chordata > Mammalia > Chiroptera > Phyllostomidae > Micronycteris > Micronycteris hirsuta. Next base: position 69,956 of record PVJI01000480.1, on the reverse strand, counting down.
TGCATGCTAGGAGATATCTGGATAATTCTGTTAGACTTTTTTAAAAAGTGGATGTAATTGTCATTCTTGTTCAGTCTGGAGGTGAAAGGAGGAAATGAAAATGTTCCGTGACACGCTCATCACTGAGAAACCACCATCCAGCTGGAACATGCTGAAGCATTCTCCCAAAAAGGCCACCATAAGATCCCAGCGACCTGGTCCTTGGGCGCCCTGATGGCCTGACTTCTCTGACTAGACACTGCTCAGGCATCAGAATCAGCTCCGCTGCTTCCCCCAACTCGTTCGCTTCCATCCCGTCCATCCTTCCGCTTGTCCTGCTCTTCCCCGACAGTCCCTGGGTACCTGCTTCCTGCCCCGCACTTACCCAGAGGGAGAAGCGCCACTCTCGCCCTGCAGACTGTCATCCTGGGACTGGACCCTCATTAGTAGTTGTTTTCAAGGTTCAAGCCACAGGACGATGTTCTCAGCAGATATGAAAGTACTTCTTTATAACAATAAAATTTTGAGAGTCCCATTTTTATGGGGTGGTCCAATCACTCTAACAGATACTCATGTCTGCTAACAAGCACGTCTTCCCTCTGAGGGACCCCCAAGTACCCTGCATACTCACGGTGGCTACCGCAACAGCAACTGCACCTCCCTAAATGCATACATTACTCATGCTATTTCAGAGGTGAAGCAAACTTTTAAAATTAAATTTGGATTTATACACACCTCCAAAAGAATATCCAAAACAAAAACAGACAGATAAATGAGGACGGAAGAAGGAACTGAGACCCAAGCTGTACGGGCCCTGACATGCTCTAATTACTGCCACAGGTCCTGCCGTGACGTTCCTCTAACTGATGTGCCTTTGATTCTCTGGCCATTGAGAAGTCCAACCACAGGGCCCAATCTTTCTCTTAAAATAAAATGACGGAGGAATAATTTCAGCATGTGTCCCAAAACACGGAATATTTGGAAACTTAGGACTCATCTTCAGTTACGGAGTTTCAGGTGCCCACTGTTGGAACAGACCCTTTAAAGAGACTGAGGTCACAAAATAAAACTGTAAGTCAGTGAGAGCTTTTATGGGGAAGATGAGAAAATACAGGCACACCTCAGAGACATTGCAGGTTCAGTTCCAGACCACCACAATAAAGGGAGTATCTCACAAAGTGAGTCACAGGAGGATTTCGGTTTCCCAGTGCATATAAATCTTTACACTACACTATAGTCCATTAAGTGTGCTATATAGCATACTATCTAAAAAAGCAATGTATATATCTTAATTTTAAAAAAAAACACACAAATTGGTAGTTTACAAAGCAGTCATGGGGAGGTAAAGTATGGCATAGGGTGTATAGTCAATAATATTATAATAACTGTGTACAGTGATAGCTGGGTACAGGAAATATGAGAAACACTTTGTAAAGTATATGATTATCTAACCTCTATGCTGTATACCTGAAACCAATACAAAGTAATAATGAATTAAGCTGTAATTGAAAATTAAAAAATTTTAAAATGGAATAAAGAGCCATTTTATTGCTAAAAAAAAATGCCAACCATCATCTAAGCCTGCTGGAAAAATGGCATCGATACACTGGCTGGATGCAGGGTTGCCGCAATGCTTCAGTTTGTAAAAATCGCAATACAGCGAAGCACAGTAAAATGAGGTACGCCTGCACGGCTCAGCCACCTGGTCTGCTGGTGATCTGGTTTGATTCCGGGATGAAGGTTGTTAGAAAACTTATGGGCGGCGGATACCCAGCAGATGGCCTCACAAGGCTAAACGTTCTTCACCTCTGGCAGGAACTGAGAGCCCCTGGTATTTCATGGCTGAGGTCGCTCACAAGGGACTAAGACGCGAAGAGCCAACAGTCCAGACTTGCAGCGAGCAGGGCCGCCACTTGCTCTCAGAGCTTGAAAAGTGGCAGCTACACTCGGAGAAAGACTGGGCCACTCCCGGGCAGGCCCGGGCAGCTGAGGGGCCTGCTGAAAGGCGTGCGCGACTTTCTACAAAAACAAGCCGAGGGAAAGAACAAATGTATTCAAATATCTAAAATCCTAAACAATACAGTTATAAACGAAAAATGTATTAGAAGATGATAGATCAATATTGTGCATCTGAATTCATAATGGAAAGAAACCCAAGAGAAAATGAACAAACGGTATGACACAGAGTTTACAAGACGTGGTGAAAGTGTTAGATTGAAACTGTTATTTTTTTTAAATTATTGATTTCAGAGAGAGAGGAAGGGGGGGACAAACATCGATGTGAGAAACATCAATCAGTTGCCTCCCACATGCACCCCAATCGGGAACGAACCCACAAACCAGGTATGTGCCCTAACTGGGGACTAAGCTCACAACCACTTGGCATACTGGATGACGCTCCAACCAGCTGAACCACGCGGCCAGGGCAAAACTATCATTTTTGCAGCTCAGAAAGGTCGAAAGGTAGCAATTTTGCATGGTTCATACTACTAAGGAATACAGGATTCAGGGGGCATTCAAGGGGCACCAAGACAGTGTGCTGCTTAGCTAGCTGTGCAGTGGGAGTGAGTCAAGGGGTCTGACCTGAGCAATGACCCAACCCAGTTGCAACAGGACCGTGTCAAGGGACTCCCCAATGGCCCACAGCCTTGGAGACTCCCTTAGGGTCACCGATCTGTGTGACAGCATTGGGAGAGGGCAGCTCCTGGGATGCCCTAAATGCGGGGAGGAGTTCCAGATCCCTGTGCGGGAGGGACCAGGCCCCCACTGGAGGGCGTGGAACCAAACCCAGGCGGGGACAGCAGGGATAGGAAATCTTTTACCTCACCAGGCCAGAAGGGCACTCCCAAATGACCCCAAGGGAATGGCTGGCCCGACTCTAAACAGCACAGTCATTTCTGTGATTTTTCAAAGAAATCATGCTACTAAAACACTGATGCTGATTCTATTTTAATACTGTGACTCGAAAAAAGTCCCTTGTCTTTGGAATCTGTTTCCTCATCTCTAAATTCAGAACGCCAGTATTTACATAGTGTAATAGCAGTTTCATAATTAACATCTAAAAATATAAAAGGACACACTAAATAATTACCTATGGGAGACAGACAGACCTGAAATATGTGCATCTAGGCCATACCTTTTTCATACATGCAGCATTTTGCGTGTTTCCCCTCCATTCTTTTTTGCAGTAGTCCATGATATCCATTTCAGGAGCTACACTCAATCTAGGTTCTGTGCAAAAGTCAAACAAAAGGGGAGAGGAGGAAAAAATGAAACAAAGCATAGTCAGAACAATGATACTGCTTTACGTGGGAGTTATTTTTCTCTCACTTCATTCCCAAAAAACCCAGGATCCCGCTACTGCCTCCCACCTGGTCCAGACCACTATCCCCTCACTCCTAGGGAACTACGGGTGAGGTCCCCAGACGCGTCTCCCTGATCTCCACATGGTAGCTGGACTGGCGCTTTCAACCGGGGTTGGACGAGATCTATCACCTCTGGGTTCCGAGAGCTCCCAGAGCCTCCCATCACAGCTGCAGTGGGACTGCTGTCCTCACTGTCCACAGTGGCCCCGAGCCCGGCCCCGCACTGCCTCTCTGGCCTCAGCTCCCACCACTGCCCACACTGCCGACTCCTGCTCCACCTGCAGCCCCCCCTGTACTCCTCCAACACACCTAGCTCTTCCCCAGTACCTGCTCCCACACTCCACGCAGGTGTCTGCTCACCTCCGACGCCCCTCTATCATAATATCGCTCACCTTCATGCTATATTCCATTTACACTGTTTTCTTCTTGGCACTGATCAATATCCAAAATAGTTCTCCTTCTGTATCCCCCTGCCCCGCCTCACACCCACATCCACACCCACGCACGGACACAGTAAAACATGAGCTTCTAGAGGGCAGGGGCTTGTTTTGCTTCCTGTCTGTGTCCTCAGCACCTGCAACTGCTTGGACACAGGTGTCCATGAATACTGTTTTGAGCAATTAAACATGCAACAGTCTGAGCTATAAGAAAATAGATTCAATGATTTGTAATCAGTTTTTCCTATCCATTCTACAAAGAGTTAACACTTCTGTAACAAAACATATATTTGTTTTTATTAATTCATAACCTGTCCTGATCCCCCCAAACAAGAAGTTATTAATAAACTAGAAAGTAATGGGGCTCTCAACGTTAACTGAACCACAGATCTCACTTGACTCTCAAACACCTCCCCAAAATTAAAAACACAGATTATGATCAGATAAATGATACAGTAGGAGAACGGCCTTTGGATTTTCCTTGTTGCTTGGGGTCTGATTCGGTGGCCCAGGCATACGCAGGCACACACGTACCAGTATGTCTATGTACACGTTTTAGGGAGAAAGGGAAGTACATTCTCACGCATATCTTGACTTCCTTTTTAAATTATTGGAGTAAATGTTAGCAAAGAAATCAGGATATAAACATAGAAGTACTTCACAACATATCCACTCCAGAGGAAATGGTACATAAAATAACAATATTATATTATATTCAGCTCAATTCAACAAATATTTACTGAGTGTTAATACATATCAAGCATTACACAAGGAATATGAAGGCAATAAAACCCAGATTCTGTCCTGAATGGGTTTAAAGACCACTGAAGAATGAAAAAACAGGCATTCACAAGCCAGAGGGTGCTGGATGCTGAGGTGACTGATGGAGCAACACAGACGAGGAGCCCCTAAGTCCTTCTTGCAGTTCAGGTAAATCAATCTGTTTAATGTTAAATGTTAAGAACTGCCTTTTTAAAAAATCTCATGGTGAGCTCCTTCATAAGGAAAATAAAACTTGTGTGTAAAGGAGAAATAATACACATACAGAAGACACAGATTTATCTGTGGCATTAAGTCAGGACTGGCTTAGAAGCAAACCAGACCTCTGGACCACTCATTACACAGAGACCATAAATTCCACTGCTGCACAGCCAGTCTTCAAAGATGGGTCATCACGGAAATTCAAGGAACGTTTTTTGAATGTCTACTTAGGAGACAGAAGAGTTGCCTTGTATCTGCCCTTCTACTCACCTCCCCCTAAACCACGAGGAACCACTAGTGTCCAGATTCGAGGACATTTACTGGGCCACGCTCTCCCACCAGGGAGCGCATGCTTCCCGCTCAGGAGGGGCCTCCCGGGGAGAAAGTCCAGGCTTCCTGCTCTATTCGACGGCAGCCCTCATTCCTGCACACGCCAAGACAAGACCTGGCCCCTGGGCAGGGGCAGAGGGCCCACTGCCTCAGGACTGAGGGAGGAGGCAGGGGGCCTCACCTGCCCAGAAGGCAGCGAGAGGCTACATCCCTGTGCTGAGTCAGGTGCATGAGGCCGGGGGGGGGGGGGGGGGGGGGGGGGGGGGGGGGGGGGGGGGCAGTAGATGGGGTACACCCTGCATAGCTGCTAGCACCAAATAGCACTTCATTCCCATTCTAATGCTTTTTTGAGACGGGGGCTCCAACAGCCACTGCACACGACCCTCTAGGCCAGGGGTGGGAGGTGCAGGAGCAGCTGAGCGCACACACCGCTCCTTTCTTTGTTTAATTGCAACCACACAGACTCCATCAGGGAACATTTCTAGTGGGAAAAGGGGGGGCAGGGCTGAAGAACAGAGTGGTAACCAGGAGATAAAATATACAAAAGGTCTGGTTCTTAATCACCACGTGGCGACAAAGATAGGGATCAGACCCTTGGAAGAAGGGATGTTAAAGATGAACCCCTCCAGCCCTGGCTGGTGTAGCTCAGTGGATTGAGCACGGGCTGGGAACCAAAGGGTCCCGGTTCGATTCCCAGTCAGGGCACATGCCTAGGTTGCAGGCCAGGTCCCTGTGAGGGCCACGTGAGGGGCAACCATACATTGCTGTTTCTCTCCCTCTCCGTCTCCCTCCCTTCCCCTCTCTCTAAAAATAAATAAAGATAAAATCTTTAAAAAAAAAAAAAAAAGATGAACCCCTCCAGAAAGCTGAGACTCAACAATAAACTATGAAAGACCAGGTAAAATCGGGGGGAAAGGGCAAGAATTGCAAACCTTTTCTATAATGAGCCAGATAGAAAATGACCTAGGCTTTGGAGGCCACGAAGTTTCTGTCACAAATACTCACCTTTATCAAGCATGAAAGCTACCCTGGATGATCTGTAAACTAAGAAGACCTAGTAAAACTTTATTTACAAAACCAGGGGGCACATCAAATTTGGCTAGGGAGCCATAGCATGCTGACCCCTGGAGAAGGTAAAAAAAACCTTTTTACTAACAAGAGAGAACTTAGGAAAACTTTCTGTCTTGACCTGGGCTCTGATGTGGGAGAGGAAATCTGAGAATTCATACCCACAGGCTGGCTCTCACACAGAGACAGGGTGTGAATTCAGACTAGCTGCAAGACACTAGAAACACAAGTCTAGATATTCACATAAAGTGGCCCAAGGGAGGGTGACCTCTGGGTACCTGGCAGAAACAAGGCCAAATTCTCTTGCACTCAAGCCAAGGTGCACAAACTCTATACAGATAGATACGCAAGACCTGAGCTTATAATTCAAATTTTGAGGAGCAAGAAATAAGCGAAAAATATTATAACAATTGGCATAAGACAACCTACCAGGATTTTCAGAAAATGGAATTAGCAGACCTAGAAAAGCATGTTTAAAATGATTAAAGAAATAAACAAAAAAATAAAATAAAAAACATGAGCAAAGAAAAATAAACTATCAAAAATGACCAGGCACATTTTGGGAGAAAAAAACAGGACATTTCCAAAAAAGAAAGAAAGTGCAAACAGAGCTGAATAAACTGTCCGGAATGCAACAGAGGCTACAGCATAAAAAATATACATGGAAGCACGTGCCACTGGGAGCCTTGGATGACAGAATCAGGGCTCGCAAACATCTAATTAGAGTTCTGTTTTTTTTTCTCATTTTAAATATAGTCGTTCTATTGGTTTACACACTCATTAGTCAGTATTTTTTAAGTATATTTTATTGATTATGCTATTACTGTTTTCCCAATATTCCCCCTTACCCCTCCTCCGCCCTCCCTCCAGCATTCCCCCCGCTCTAAGTTCATGTCCATGGGTTGTACATATAAGTTCTATGAATTCTGTTTCCTATATCAGTCTTAACTACTCCCCATCTATTTTATGCCTACCAATTATGTTTCTTATTCCCTGTACCTTCCCCCACATCCCTCCCCCTTCCCACTGAAAACCCTCCATGTGATGTACATTTCTCTGATTCTGTTCCTATTTTAGTTGTTTGCTTAGTTTTTGTTTTCATTGTTTTTCTTTTTTTTAGGTTCAGTTGTTGATAGTTGTGAGTTTGTTGTCATTTTACTGTTCATAGTTTTTGATCTTCAATTTCTTAGATAAGTCCCTTTAACATTTCATATAATAAGGGCTTGGTGATAATGAACTCCTTTAACTTGACCTTATCTGGGAAGCACTTTATCTGCCCTGCCACTCTAAATGATAGCTTTGCTGGACAGAGTAATCTTGGATGTAGGAGTAAATACAGAGAACTGGGAAATGGAGATATTCACAAAGATAACGGCTGAGAATTCTCCCGAATTAATGGAAAACTAGGCACCCAGGGATGCAAACAGAAAAAAATCACAAGCAATAATATGTTTTTTAAAAAAATCCACACTTCAAGATATCAAGGAGAAACCCCCAAGACAAAGAGAAAAAAGAGGGAAAAGATAGATTATCTACCAAGGATTAGTCTGATTGCAGTGTTTTAACTACAACAGAAGCCAGAAGACAACACAATAAAAATCTTCAACAACATTCGAGAAAACAACTATTCATCTGGAGTTATTCAAGAAAGTGAAATAAAGGAATTTTCAGACAAACAGCACTTCCCCACCACAGACCCATACAAAGGCACTTCCAAAGGACGCTATTTCAGGACGGCAGTAGATGAGCCCAGAGGGCTGCAATGCAGGAAGGAACGTAAGTGGGTCCACTGTAACCTCAGACCACTACTGGGAGTGACGAGGGCCACTGAAAAACTGAAACGCCTGCACAGGGCTGTGCAAGCAGACAGAAAGGAATCACCACAGAGCCTCCAAGTGAAAAAGAAAGTGAGAGGTCTCTGCGAATGTAGCAGGAACTCACAGTAGCCAAAGAAGATTTCCTCCTCGGGAATATAACGAACAAGGACTCTGCAGCAGAACTGAATTCTGTGCAACCACAGCGATGGAAGCCGAGCGCCCTCGGCCGTCCTACGGAGGACCAGAACAGCACAGTGCAGGAACGCGCTTGACCGACTCACTACAAAGAACCTTTCCTACGGCCGCCAGTGAGGAGTCCCACTAACGCCTTGTTGAAGAAGCCTTGCAAATTACCAGCAAAACCCCACTTTGTCTCATTTCTTCCTTATTACACATACTTTTTTACCATGCAGGGGTAATACTTGTTAACCAAGCAGGGGTGTCCAACCCGTGGCCCAAGGGGCGCATGCAGCCCAGGATGACTATGAATGCAGCCCAACACAAAATTGTAAATTGAATTAAAACCTTTTTTTTTTTGGCCATCAGTTTTCATTAGTGTTTGTGTATTTCATGTGTGGCCCAAGCCAACTCTTCTTTCAATATGGCCCAGAGACGCCGAAAGGTTGGACACCCTGCAAAAAGTAAACAGAAGCTAGCTCTCCAAACGAACCAGTGGACACACAGATTACACAGGTGATAAGAGAGAAAATGGCACTTGGGCGTCATCTGTGCCGTGTCCCTAAAACTGAAGCATTCCCCACTCTGCTCCTGCGCGAGGCTGCCGGGGAAACAAGGAGGCACCTCACACCCAGCCCTGCCGGCCGTGCCGACGGTGGAGGAGGCCAGGATGTAATGCCTCACCTTAGCGGCACTGACGGCTCAAAGGGCCCTGGCTGGGTGAGAGCAGCAGGCGTGATGAGCAGAAACATGGACACGAAATCGTGAAATAATGAGAGGATCGGTGCTACCGATCCCGCGACCATTCTTTCTTACAAGTCGATCAAATTCACGTGGCCATTGATGCAAAGACACGTTTCTCCACAAGTCCCTCCCCTCGATGAACACCGCACCGCAGATCCAGACTCTCCCTCCAGGAGTGCAAGGCAATCAAGAACTGAGAGAGGGCGGTGTCAGGAGACTGAACAAATGTGCACAGATGTGAAAATGACATGAATATGAAGAACACGGGGGAAATACTGATACTTTCATTAACGTGATAAAAACCTCAGGAAACAGCATTCACCAAACAGACTTCGGCAAAATGAATAATCATTGCAGATGAGACCATATGCATGTTTCCCAGGAAGTGCATCTTAATATTTTATGAGAATGGATATACCGACTTAACAGCATTTTCTATCACAAACAGTAAGAATTCTATAAATAAAACAATTCCAAACGTACCTGGTAACCCTCTTTCATGTATAGGTAATTCTTTCTCCTTTTTTATTTCATCATCAGAGCGATATATGTCCTCCTCACTGAAATTACACCAAATGAGACATTTCAAAAATTTGTTGCACTGACATTTTCCTTCTTATCACAACGTGCAGGTGCTTAAAAACAGTAAGACATTTGAAGTTTAATTTTTTTCATATTACATCATGACAGTCTGATAAAATATGGGGCTTTCATCTTAGATGCTCACGTTCCTATCTTCCGCTTCAGAGTGTCTGACTTTAAATAAGACATCACCCTGTTTGCTGCCTGGCTCTGGGGCCATTTTAATTGTAATGTCTACTTATGCCTCATTGATAGACGACAGCATCTCAGCATGTGTCTTACCAATGAAGCAGTGTCACAATTCTATCAAGTTCCAAGAATAGATACAGCACTATTAAAAGTATTATATAAGAATGCAGGCCAATGGCCCACTTTAATGTTACAAGCAAATTTGACAATAGCTACTCTAAAAACAACAATAGGCGAGCATCAATTATTAAGACTCCAAATCTAAAAAAAACCTCCCAAGGCTCCTCCTCTGTGACCCCTGCATTCAAGCAGCCACCCGATGTCTATGGAGCATGTCCTACTGTCCCACTACTTCTGCTGCCACCGCCGTCACTGACCTACACAGTACCTCCCTAAAGGGTCTCTCTCCTCACTCAGTGAACTAACAAGAACCTACTCAGTACCTGAAAGGGAGAAAACTCCACTGGGTGCTGGACAAGCACGAACCGTTCTTGCTTTGGGTTTTAGGGACTGCTGGTTTTTAGGATGCCTTCTCTCCCCTCAACATACACCACATGACAATGATGGGAAACAGAAACACTATCTCTGCTGAAACCACAAGACATGTGAAAGTCCAAAACTGGACGAAGGAGTAGTAAGGAAATGACGGAGGACAGGGAAGCCTCGCTGCCTATGGAAGGACATCTGCTGCAGGCAAGACCAGTAAACCCTGCAGATCCCCAGAAAGACTCAGGAAGTGGAGGTGCCAAGTACTTCAGCAGGTACAGGAGACACCCAGAGCTGAAAACAAGGAAACTGGCTGATGTAAACATAAGGAGTAACCGGGTCCTCAATTCCTTAAACTCCCTCCCGATGACAGCACACCCCCATCCTCACACAAGACTGGACGCTCCAGGCACAATGGAACACAGGAAGGAGTTAATAGGATGAACATACAATAAGGAATTAAGTGAACAACTGAAACACACCCATCCCCAATTCCCTTAGCTTCCCTGCCCCCCACCCTGTTCCCTGTCTATGGCCTAGTACGGCTGGGGAAAAGAGGAAGGGGTGAGAGGGACAGATAAAGAAGGGGCGCTAAAAGAGGTGGAGAATCTGACATCCCTGCCTCTCCCCACCCCACTGAAACCATCAATGACTCCCAAAGAAGTAGGGAAGTCTAAAATCTGGACCTAACCCACCAGTCTAGCCAGTATGCCGTGACTTCCCGCACAAACCCGCACCAATCCAAGGTTTCACAGCCTTGAGCTTTCACACCTGTGGTTGGCTCTGCCTATTCCCTCTGCCTGATGGGGCACAGGGCATAACACATCAGGACACATGCCATGTGGTGACCCTGCTGCGGAGTGCCACGGCTGGAGTGGCGACCCCAAGTTAGAAAGTCGGGGTTTAACCACGCCTCACACCAGCCCTCACTGGCTCCACGTATGAGCATGGAACTGAGGTAACTACACCTCTCAGAGCCTACATTTAACCACTGGAAAGGAACCCACCTCAAAAGGCTGTTGTGAGGAGACCGTGTACAATACTTAACACTCAAAAAAGTTAGCTATTCCTATGAATTCTCATACTATACCCACTGGTGCAAAGTATTAACAAACAATTTGCCCAATGACCATTTCTTATCCCGCTTTTTTCTCTAAAACAAAGGTAAGGGTGTATTGTGTGCCTTTTCTTTTCGTGTTCTGGGGTCGAGGGGCCATACTAGGGAAAAGGTACTTTCCATGTACTCTGGCTCCAGTCAGCTTTCAAGTAAAAGGTGTGATGTCACCCATGGAACCTGTGCCAGAGTTCAAGGCAAACAGAAACCAGATTCGCAGAGATTATACATCAAACTCCTAAAATAAAAAGTGACTAAATGTGTTGGTTCTTTGTTCACTAATTTAATGACATCTTTCAGCTACCTTCCTAGCTTTATCAGCTTTGAGAGAAATTCTGACCCTATAAAACAGACATGCAAGTGAATCACTTTCGAAACACTACCAGAAGCACAGCTTTGGCCAAGTGCTTCCCTCCGTTTTCTCACCTTCAACACGAGACGACTGGACAAGATCTATATTCTATATGGTCTATGTCAGCGATTGCAGCCTTTTTCATCTCCTGGTACACATAAATGAATAACTAAAATTCTGGTGGAACACCAAAAAATATATTTTTGCCGATCTGCCAAAAATATAGGTATAATTTTGAGTCATTTACACCAGATAGCTACTTTAGTGTTGGCTGATGTCATTTTTTTTTTTTCAATTTCACAATCTAAGGGGAAAGAGGTCAGTGCCCCTGACTAAATAGTCAGGTATTGCATGTTTTAAAATTCTTGCAGCACACCAGTTGAAAATCGCTGATCTACATGATGCCTTTCCCAGTTCTTACTTCTAAAAGAGTAGGAATCTGTTTGTCGGACGTTCTATCTCAGGCGAATTCTGTGGCTATCCTGCACGCACGTTTGGCTCTACTCTGTCCTCTTCCTTTTCAACCTACAAAATAATCAAAGTGCAGCTGCAACACCAGTGCCACCCAGACGGAGTTCTCCGAACAAACATTTCTCGGTACAGCCACAGGCACGAATTCCCACAGAAGCCAACAGGAGAGGAACGGAAAGAAATCAAAGGGAAGACAGAAACAGAAAGTGAGGTTATTGGAAATTTAAAAAGCAGTGTTTCACGATATACAAAAGAAGCAAAACAGAAATTCATGAATGGTCCCAGAGTGTATTCAAATTACTTTAGCCACAAATAGATTTCTTTCAGATCGTGTGCACAAATGTTTGCTAACTTCCAAGGCCACCCCCTAAAATTGTACTATGGCCTTTAAAGTCCACCTAAAAAATTATCCTAAAGCTGTATTTCCTTGAAGAGAAAATAAGTTTTAAGTTTTAGCAATAAAGCTCAATCAATATGGTCAGAAAAGAAAACAGTTTAGAGAAAAAAAATGATAGTCATCCAACATAAGAACAACCAACTAAAGAGAGATGAGAGATATGTGTGAGAGCAAGAAAAACTAATTTTATTTAAGAAAATACTTCACTCAATAAACTTTTGCTTTAACTTTTCTTTTTTTAAACCCTCACCCAAGGATATGTTTATTGATATTGAGAGAGCGCACGAGATAGAGAAACATTGATTTGTTGTCCCACTTATTTATGCATTCATTGGTTGCTTTTTTTTTTAAGATTTTATTTATTTATTTATTTTTAGAAAGGGGAAGGGAGGAAGAGAGGGAGAGAAACATCATTGTGTTGTTGCCTCTCATGCACCCTCTATTGGGGACCTGGCCTGCAACCCTAGCATGTGCCCGGACTGGGAATAGAACCAGCAACTCTTTGGTTCACAGGCTGGCACTGAGCCACACCAGTGAGAGTTCACTGGTTGCTTCTTACATGTGTCCTGACCAGGGACTGAACCTGCACCCTTGGCATATTGGGACAATCTCTAATCAACTGAGCTACCTGGCCAGGGCAATGTTGCATTCTAAATTATAACCTTCCTCTTGCTCTGTTCAAAGACCTTCATAACAGTGAAATTTTGAAAACTTAATTTAAAAAAGTATACTACATAGACAAAATTATACTATTCCTAAGAACGAAAGCTAAGCTAGAAACACAGAGCTCACTGAAGCAGAAGACATTTCTGTGAAGCCAATTTTTCAATTCGATACGAGTAAAGATGTAACATGAAAAAAGTCAACACTGCAAAGCTAACAAGATAGCATTTTAATCGCTATTATGAACATTTGCACCAACTTCCCCTTACTTGTCTAAAAAATTAAACTATGACTTTGTTCAGCTCTCTGGACCTGAACACTGCAGTTCATGCTTAACTTGGCCCTGTCCTCGGAGACTAATGGCCCAGGCAGTGTTGGTGAGACAGTGTCAACCACTGTGACACTGATGTACCTTACCACACAGGAAAAGCAAAGACCACTCAACCCAGCCTTTCCACACCGCTTACCGGTTCTCGAGACGGTTGAACAACACATCAAATGCAGGAAAGTACCAACACCCAGGCCAAAATTCCACCTCCCTTCTGAAACTGGACTTTCCATGACCAGCTCATGCTACTCCACGTGACTTCCAAAGGTATCTGGGGACAACCCAGAACCCTCAACAATAAGGTCTGATTCTCAGAGACATCCAGGCTCAAACCTGGAAGCAGGCTCTATATCCAGGTGGGGGAAGCAGTGGGAGGGAGTAGCTGTTACTCCATCAAATATAGATCCTAGGAGCTCCCGAAGTGTGAGGTAGATAGAAAAACACATTGGCACAATAGTGTATTTAGCAACAACCAGGAACAACGGTTTAACAATTTGTTGTTCACAGAACTTTTGAAAATCCACAGCTTTCATCAGAACCTCAGCCCAGAAAAACATAAATACACATAGAATTTTGCCTTGAATTTCAGATATGTCCCCACCTCCCACCCTCAACCCACAGTCAGCCTATGGACCCCAGATTCAAACCTTGGCCCAGTATCAGGCAGACGGAGAAAGGCCACGGAGTAGTCTCACTTCTCAATTTCCTACGCATGTCTGGCCTGACCACCAACGATGTCTCGGGACCATCACGGTCCTCGGGGACTATAGTATGGATTAGCTCCGCTACGAGCAAGAAGTGGATATAGCATAGGTTTCAAATGAAAAGTGGGGGTAAAGTATAAGAGACCTGCTGATACAAGCAATGAGGAAGCTTCAAAACAAGTTCAGTTGAATCTGGCCTGACCTAAGACATCTTTAAATGGGACCCTAAGTTACCTTGGGAGCCATCCTCAGGGCTGTCGGGGTAGGGGGTAGGGAATGCTGGTCAACCACAGTTCTCAAATGAGCTAAGGAGTAAAGACAGGAAGGAAGGAAAGGGGAGGTGGATAGAGGGAAGATTCAGAAAGTAGCTCATCCACGTGGTTATTAAGTCATTTTTCTCCCTTGCTAAATACAGCGAGCTTAGTCCAAACCAGAGATATTCAACCTGTTTTGCTTCATAGTACATGTAACCAAATTACTAAAATCCTGCAGCACACCAAAAAATACATTTGCTGATCTGACCAAAAAAGAGGCAGAATTTCAATTAATTCACACCGGATGGCTACTGTTGTGTTGGCTGTTGTCATTTTTTTACTGAATAATCAAAGGGGAAAGAAGTCAGTACCCTTGACTAAATGGTCAGTTATTGCATGCTTTTTGTGGTTTTTGTCGTTGTTGTTTTTAATCTTCACCCAAGACTATTTTTTATTACTGATTTTAGGGAGAGAGAAGAGGGGGGGCAGAGAGAGAGAGACAGAAACATAGATCGGCTGCCTCCTGCACATGCCCCAATGCGAGGTCAAACCCCCAATCTAGGCATGTGCTCTGATCAGGAATCAAACCCGCAACATTTTGGTGCACCGGACAATGCTCCAACCAACTCAGCCACCTGGCCAGGGCAGGTACTGCATGTTATAAAAATTCTTGCAGCACACTGGTTGAAAATCACTAACTAGTCCAAAGGAATCCGTACCTAGGAAATGATCATCCCTTCCATACCCATCACCACACCCTTCAAAGAACCACAGCCCACATGATCAATGGCTACAAAGTTGGGCTATGGTTTGTATTCATAATTACTGTCTATTGGATGCATCAAAATGACTGCAGGGTATCTCATCTGAAGTTTATGGTGTTTTATATATTCAGGTGCAAAAATTTTACTCAATTCCTGTGCAGGCCAATCCCAATTCTTTGAGTGAGAAGAACAGACTTGGCTCCAATGACAGAAAAATGCAGTTTAAAAATTACTTTAGGTTGTAATTCAGGCATTACACTATTTATTTAAATCTATACCCAACTATTAGGCTGCATATTTCGTCATGCAAGAATTGATGTGCACACATTATACTGCAAAGTATAAAATAAGCAGTTTATATGATACAGTATAGTTTCTCCAGCCCTTAAGAAAACATCACAGAGCAAAGAGAAAGAGCCTTACTGTCTATAAAACAGGCAAGAAGGCTCAAAATATAAGACGAGAGGTTCAGAATTCGTTGGACACCTGCGGTAATGTTGACCTCCTTTCCCTTACTCCGTCTTGTGTTCTTATGAGAGTTAAAGGAGAATAAGGTCATCAAAGACAATGAGAGCAGGGAAAAAGAAAATTAAACCCTAAATAAACTGCAAACTGAAACATCTATTCCAGAAAAGAAAAATCTTAAGTTTGCTGTCATAAATCATGTCCCTCTGGGGAAGCCAGAAAATGATGGGAGGAGGTTCCCACCCGGGCACCACGGAACTTGGCCCTAAACCTGCTCCCTATGTCTCCCTGGTCAAACTGGACCTATCCATTCGAAATTCAGTGTCGTAATGTGTAAGATGACACATCTAGGCTGGTTTTTTCAGATTCCTTTCAGTGCTAAGTCCCTAATTCTACTGACAGCAGACAGAAGAGGTCACAAAACCTTTTCATCAGGAAGGAGTGCTTCTTCCATACCATGACCCATTTCCCCAGGTACTCAAACTCAGGGAACCACATCCAGCCGGAGAAGTCGCCAAATAACTATGCATACTTTGAGAAATGTAATTCTGGCATCACAGTTTCTTTATCACCCACGGGGCATGAAACTGTTCAGGTGGAGGCTGAGCAGCACCATCCAAGGGCCAGGGCCCTCAGGTAGGGGCAGAAGTGAAGCAGTAGCAGTTAGGGAGCAGGGGCTGGGGGCGGGGGGAGGGGGGAGAGGTGAGGTGAGAGCAGCGGCAGAAGGTGCTCGGTCTACTTTACTAGCTGGAGTCTGAGGTAGGTCTCCAACTTGGGGAGCAAAACTGAAGCCACAGGTCACATCAGCTCACACATGGGCCTGCTCGGTGGTTTCAACTGAGTAAAATAAAATGCTACTATTGAAAAAATCAGGGCAGTCCATACAAAAGTCAGGATAGCTGGATTCTTTTAAACACAGAAAAGTCTGCAACTGTAGGCTGAAACTTAGCAGACTAACCTGAACAGAGATGAGCCCTGCTTTCCAGGAATACCTGCCCAGCTTTACTCAAGTGACCTGCCTCACTCCTGGGGGCAGGATGTTGTGGGGATTTTGTCAGGCAAAATCCGTGGGGACCGTAACCCGATGCGTAAAAGAATCTCACACCGAGATACGCAGGGAGAAGAGAGTCCAGAGCCACGGGCTTTTTTCCAAGATGATGGAAAAGACCCGTGGCTCCGGACTCTCTTCTCCCCGTGTGTGTCTTGGTGTGAAGTTCTTTTACGCATCGGGTTACGGTCCCCACGGATTTCGCTGGGACGAAATCCCCACAACAGCAGGAGTCTGAGATACCCTACTCTAAATACTTCCCAGTGGCCATTAAGCATGGATCATGACATCCCACAGGGTATGGTGCTCAATAAATGAGAATGCCATGGCCCATAGTAAAGCAGCATGCAAAGGAGAGTCATAATACACACTCTGCATAGAAGGCCTGCAATGGACCCCTTTTAAGGAAATGCAAAGCTGAAAAAAAAAAAGCACATTTAAGTGCACTTTACAATTCAATTTCCCAGCCAATTAAGCTATCTGTCAAACTGGTTATCTGAGTACTTTCCTCAATTTTGGAACTCAAAGGCATTTGTATGGGCCTAGAACTTGGAAAGTGTAGAAAAAGTTTCAGCCTTCAAGTTTATGTTCTGCTTCCACACCCACCCCCTTGCAGAAACTACAAAAGGCTTCCGATTTATGCTGCCTTCTTCACAGTTCTGCAAAGAACTGTGCTAACCAGTACAGTTCGGCCTTCCGTATTTAACAATAAAGGAGGAGAAGGGGTATCTGGTGAAGCAGTTAACAAGCCAAACAGATTTCGGTCAGACTTCGTCCAAAATCTACCCAACAGGTGGGGCACTCATCATGCGGCGACTTGCCTCCCAAGAACACACGTGTCGCGTGGCTCAATTTTCCTACCCGGTTGAAGGGAAAATCCACTGGATGTTAGTTATAATACACTTCACGGTTTTGATTCCCAAGCTGCCGGAACTTTCTTTAACTTTAGAGCTATAGAGATAGCCAAAACAGGGAGGAAGAGGCACTAGGTAACTATAATTGTGAGAGGGACCTTCTGGAAAAACATCTGTACTCAGACACTGGACATAGTGTCTTTAAACTCCTCTCTGTCCCCGACTAGCTTATTTAGAATCAAGGGTAGAAAGGATCCTCCGCCGGCTACTGCCTAGTCCACCCCACGCCCAGGCTTCCAGAGGGAACCGAGCCCGGCGCCCCATGCCACCCCCGCAGAGCTCCGCAACTCACTGCTCCACCTGGCCCAGCACCACGACTCTGGCGGGGCCGGGGGACGCGGCCCCCGCCTCCCGGGCCAGCTTCTCGGCACCGCTTGCGCCTGGCCATGCTCCAGGCTGGGGCATGGTCCCCCGACTCATGGGGCCGTCCGCGACGGCAGGAGGTCAGCGCCTCCGAGCGATCCAGGGCCCTTATTGTCAGGGCGCCCCACCGAGGCAGCCGCCGCCTCCAGCGCTACTCGCTTGCTTCCGAGTGCACGAAGCGCTTCCGCGAGCGTCACCACTGCCCGCCCCGCGGCCTCTGACCCTCACCAAGGGGGCGCGGCCCGCAAGGGCTGGTCGTCCAAGGACTCAAAGCCTGCGCATGCGCCTGCGTGGGCTGGGCTGCAGGCGTGGAGACGTCAGGCGCGGCTTGGTCACTGGCTCCGCCCGTTGGTCACTTGGCTCCGCCCCTTCGCGCTATCATTTTGCTCTGAATTTGCTGTGCTCACTACTTGTTTTCGATGTTGCAGGCATCCTGCGGCGTTAGAGGGAAGGAGTGGTTGTACGGCAGGACGCGTCCTCAATTAGGAGGACCACAAAAACTTTCCCGGGTGTGAAGGGCGCTAATGTGTTTGGTCACCATGCCGTGTTGTTCTGGGCTTCTGAGTGTCGCTCTATGCGGACCTGGATTTCCTCAACTGTAAAGAGAGGGATGTAGGCAGACTGAGTGATGCACGACTTGCCTGCCTTTTCTTGAGTAGCAGTTCCTTGAAGATCCGCCCTGCCCCCTCCCCCCCTCCCCCACCCAACTGAGCCCAGAGGGCTTTGGACTTCGGAGTTCCGGTCACTCCCCTCCGTGAGGGCGGGAAGGGCGAACCTGTTCCACTGGACGGTTGAGCAAGTGCAGCAGTGTATGTTCTTGTAATTTATTCTTTCAGATAGAAATTTTGATTTAAGAGGAACAAGAGCAAAGGGAAAATCTTAACAAACTTCGAAGATCTGAAAGTGAAATGTTCCATCACTGGGAAGTGAATAGAGTAGCCTCTAAAGATGAACAGCAGTTATGGGTGCAAGGGGCATTGCCAAGCGAACAGTGCAGAACCGGGTAGAGAAGGAGGGAAGGGCATAGCAATTCAGAAACCTGGAAGTATTCAGGGTCAAAACAAGGAGGTAGCAGGAGATTTCATTGAAAGATGAAACTGGAAGAAGGATATTGGAGATCAGAACATGAGAAGCCACCTTAGGCTGACTAGGGAGCTTGTGCTTGATCCTTGTTGCAAGACAGGAAGGACATCATTTTGGAAGATCACTTCATAGTTAGAGAAGAGATTGGAAAAGGGCGAGACTGGGAAACCAGCTTAGGGAGGCTAAATGGTAGTGGACACCAAAGGGAGAAACTGGATGGAAAGAATGTTTGCACTTTGAGGCAAGGAACTATGGGTTTTTTTCCTGTTAATTTTACTTGAAATTGTAATAAATGCCCATGCTTTAAAAAAATCAAAGAAAAGAATATATGAATTATATTTCTTATGGATATTAAAGGTGTGGGATTATATTTGGATGAATAGTGTCCCCCAAAAGTCATATCCACCTGGAACCTCAATGTGACCTTGTTTGGAAATAGGGTCTTTGCAGATTTAATCAATTAAGATGAGGTAATGCTGGATTAGTCTGGGTCCTAAATCTAATGATTGGTGTCCTTATAAGAGGAGAGGATGCAGAGATATATTGACACAGAGGGAATAAAGACACATGGAGATGGAAGAAGAGATTGGAGAGCGGTAGCTTCAAGCCAAGAAATGCCAAGAGCCAGGAGGAGCTAGGAAAAGGCAAGGAAAGTTTATTCCAAAGAAACACAGCCCCACTAACAACTTGAGTTCAGATAGGTAGTCTCCAGAACTACAAAAGAGTAAATTTCTGTTGTTTTGAGCCACTCAGTTTGTGGCACTTTGCTATAGCATCCGAGGAAACTAATACAGACAACAAGATAAAGGATTATACAACTGTAATTGAGTAACAATGAAGTAATTATTTAAAAAAAAGTAAAGGATTATAAAGTGGTATTGGGCTGAATTTATAACTCCTTTCATCACTTGACTTCCGTCCACCCAAGAGTGTCTACACTAAATTAAGTGCCAGAATTGCCTAAGATACTATAGAGGACTCCATCCAATGTCATAGGGACATTGGAATATTATTATGTAAGACCTGCTCACCCACCCCAGGAGAGTTCAGAGGATATTACCTTTCACCATGACGGTGAGAAATAAATTTGTGAGGGGAGGCCCAGTATCCTTGAAGAAAAATGCAATTGCTCTTCTCTGGAGTCAGATATACCTTAAAGTGGAAAGTGCTACCATCAAACTGGATTACTAAAAGCAGTGGGGATTATGGCATCCCAGGTTGGCATGAACCAAGGGTGCTACTTAATTGCCAAAAACTAGGTGGGTGTGGTTACTGTAATGGACAGCTGAACTAAAGCAGTAATCAGAAATGTCTGACTTGCAGTTTCTGGACTTGAGTCAGTTTATACACTCAGAACTCTTTAAATGAAGGGAAGGCACATCCTCTTGAGCAAGTACCTTGCTACATTGCCAAAAATGTATAACATCATTCTTGTCCCCAGCTTTCCCCAGAGGGTCCTGTGGCCATCTACCAGGGTGACTGTTCATTGGGGGAAAAGAACTAATCAGACTTTGGAGGGATTAGTAGACAACGGCTCTAATCTGATATTAACTCATGAAAACCCAAAACATTGTGTCTATCACAGTAGGGGCTTAGAGAGATCAAGAGTTCAATAGAGTTTTAGATCAGGTTCAGGTGGGTTGTGCTACCCACCATGGTGTCTTCAGCTCACCTATTTGGCATATTCAGAAGACAGCTGGACTTTGGATAATGGCAGAGGATTTTCATAAATCTAATTATGTGGTGATTCCAGTTGCACTGCTTTTCCAGATGTGGTTTCATTGCTTGAGCAAATCAACACATTTCCTAGTATCTGGTACGCACCTATTGATCTGGCAAATGCTTTTTTCCTCTATACTTGTTGAAAAAGACTTCCAGAAGGAATTAATTAAACTGGCAAGGCCAGCAGTACATTCTCACTATTCAAACACAGTACGGAGCAAGCCTTCAGTCCTGCATCATGATTTAGTCTGCAGAGATCTCCTTCCTTTCCTCTCTCCCTTCCACAGAACATCGCACTGCTCCGTCAGATCGACGATATGCTGATTAGTCCTGATAGATAGGAAGTAAGAATCACTGTACACACGTTAGTAAGGTATTTGTGTACCAGAGGATAGGAAATAAATCCCCTAAAATTCAAGTGCCTTCTAACTCCATGAAATTTCTAGGGGTCCAATGGTGTGGGATATGCCAGGGAAAAGAATAAGTTGTTCTATTTGGCCTCTCCTACTACTACTTTAAAAAAGGCACAACAACCAGTGAGAGAAGAGAAAGCTGCAACAGCTCCAGGCTGCTCTGTCACTTGAGTCATACAATCCAGCAGATTTAATGGTGCTTGAAGTGTCAGTGGAACAAAGAGCTGCTATTTTCAGTCTTTGGCAAACACCTAGAAGTGAATCACAATGCACACCCTTAGGATTTTGGAGCAAAGCCCTGTGGCTAACTCCTCTACTTTTGAGAAACAGCTTTTGGCTTGCTACTGGACCGCAGAAGACACGGAATGCTTATCCATGAGCTGCCAACCTACCATGTGACCTGAGCTCAGTGAAATATCGTGTTAATAGATTGCAACCTTGATGTGATCTGATGAAAATGACACTGCCCTTCTGTGATCTTCCCCAAAACCATAACCCCAGTATAACTATGAGAAAAACGTCAGACAAAGTACACATTCCATTAAAGAAGCATCCTGAAAAATACTTGACTAGCACTCTTCAAAACTGTGAAGGTCATCAAAAATAAAAAAAAAGTCTGAGAAACTACCACACTCAAGAGGAGCCTGAGGAGACATGACAGCTGAATGCGTTGTGACATCCCAGATGGGGTCCTGGAGCAGAAAGAGACATTAGTTTAAAAGAAGTCTGAATAAACTATTGACTTTAGTGAATAATAATGTGTCAGTGTTGGATGTTAGGTGTAAAAAATGTACCATATTGCCTGGCTGGTGTAGCTCAGTGGATTGAGCGCGGGCTGGGAACCAGAGGGTCCCGGTTCGATTCCCAATCGGGGCACATGCCTGGGTTGCAGGCCAGGTCCCCAGTGAGGGCCATGTGAGAGGCAACCATACATTGTTCTTTCTCCCTCCCTTCTCCTCTCTCTGAAAATAAATAAATAAAAATCTAAAAAAAAAAAATGTACCATATTGCCTGGATGGTGTAGCTCAGTGGATTGAGCGCGGGCTGGGAACCAGAGGGTCCCGGTTCAATTCCCAGTAGGGGCACATGCCTGGGTTGCGGGCCAGGTCCCCAGTGGGAGCCATGTGAGAGGCAACCATACATTGCTGTTTCTCTGCCTCTCTTTCTCCCTCCCTTCTCTCTCTGAAAATAAATAAATTTAAAAAAAAATTTAAAAAAATGTACCATATTAATGTAAGATGCTAATAATAGGGCAAACTGGGTACAGGGTATATAGGAACTCTGTACTATCTCCTGCATTTTTCTATAAATCTAAAACTATTCTAAAAAATCATGCCTATTAGGAAAAGATCAAACTCAAATGGCCATGGTACAGTGTTAAACCATGAGCTTCCAAAATAATGAATATCTGGTTATACCGTTCTTATTTTGAACTTCAGTGGAAAGTTTTAAATTTAAATGTTAATTATTTTATCTTCAATCTTTCAAAACTTTGTGCCCAGCTGGTATAGCTCAGTGGATTGACCACGGGCTGGGAACCAATAGGTCCCAGTTCGATTCCCAGTCGGGGCACATGCCTGGGTTGCAGGCCAGGTCCCCAGTGAGGGCCATGTGAGGGGCAACCATACATTGCTCTTTCTCCCTCCCTTCTCCTCTCTCTAAAAATAAATAAATAAAATCTTAAAAAAAACCCTTTCTATTGTGCATATGTTTTACTGCATATATAATACACAGGTACATGTGTTCATTTTAATATATGTATATTGGAATATACTACCATTTTTATTAACATTACAAAAATAAATTAGTAGAGAAAAAATATAGTAAACTAAATAAGGCAAAAACTAAATTAGGCTTTCTTAGAAGAAATTGTGAGAAGCCCATGAATAGCCTATTCTTATGTCAAGATGAATAAATAATAACAAAAAATCTATAAGCTTAAGTAACAGCCCATATAATAATATTGTTAGAGACAATTCCACTTAGTTTCCAGATTCTTCTTAGAATTAAACATTTCTAAATTAAATAACTAAAAGTTACATGATATTATTATACTTTCTAAGTCCTTAGACTTGTTAACTTACATTTTGAATCATCTCAAACTAATGTAGCTACTTCAGTGGCCTTATGCAGAATAGATAATGCATGAAAGAGTCTGAGCTCCTCTTCTTTGAACACTCCAGCCGTTACTTACAAACACTGCTCATGAAGAACACTGCTGAATGATTAGTGTTTGTTTTGTTTGTTTGATTTTTCAGCTCTCTAAAAGGATTTCAGTACAAGATGGATGCATATCTCCCTTCTCAATACCTTAAATATCATATTTTACAGCCATCTCAAGACACCTATATTTTTGCTTTATGGAATTTCCCACTGTCCCAGCAATAAAAAATAGATTTCAAATGTATTCTGTATACCAATTTTCAGGCATTCACAGGAAAGTTACTTTTTGGTTTGTTCTAATTTCACACATTTGCATATTGCACTCAAGCTTGAAAGGAAGCATGGCTAGTTTCACACAGAAATTAACTACTCTAGAAATGTCCGTGTGTTTATTGGAAAGACCTTCTTTTCCTCTTGATCATGGAATGTTCACTGTTGTCAAACACGAGGGAGGCCTACTATGTCTTTGCAGTTCTGAGACTCCAATAAATAACTTTAGAGAGGAAAAAAATAGGAAAAATAGTTCATAAGAAAAAATATCTTGCAGTAATTTACTTTACCTGGAAACCCCCAAAAACTGTCCCCAGTAGTTTTTCTTGGGAGAAGAATGGGTCATAATGAAATTTATTCTATCATGAAAATGATACCATTTCATACACAAGGAGATGACAGAGAATGATATTATATAAAGACTTGGAATACTAGAAAATGTTAAACCCGTCACTGGCCTCCAGCTAAACAGAAGTTTGTCCTAAAGAAATTACCCAGGCAGATGATAACTCTAATTTATTTAGATAGCATCTGAAATGGAATTCCATACTCTTAAGTACCTTAATATCTACTCTGGAAGGAATTGTACCCTCTTCCCCACCCCCACTAACCCCCAGATAATTCACATGTTGAAGCCCTAACCCCCAATGCAACTATATTCAGTGTTGTAGACTGAATGTTTGTGACCTTCTCTCCATGATATGTTAAAATCCTACTCCCTAGTGGGATGGTATTAGGAGGTGGGGCCTTTAGAAGATGATTAGTATTAAATGAGGTGAAGAGTGTGGAGCCCTCATGGATGAGATTAGCGCCCTTATCAGAATCGGGAGAAAGTTTGCTTTCCCTCTCCACTTTCCACCAGGCGAGGATACAAGAAATCAGCAGTCTGCAAACCAGAGGAGAACTTCACCAGAACTCGACCACCCTGACCTAAGACTTCCAGCCTCCAGAACTGTAATACACAGGTTTCTGTATGGTACTTTGTTACAGTAGCCTGAAGTAAGACATCTGGAGACAGGGCCTGCCTGTGAGGAGGTGACAAAAATTAAACCAGGTCATAAGGGCGGGGCCCTAAGTGGATAGGGCTGGTGTCCTTATAAGAATGGGAAAAGACAGCAGACCTCACTTTCCACCAGGTGGGGACATAGAAGGCAAGCGTCTGCAATCTAGGAAGACAGGTCTCATCAGAAACCAAATCAGCTGGCACCTTGATCTTGGACTTCCCAGCCCAGAACTGTGAGAAATAAATTTATTTTGTTGTAAGCCACCCGGTTTGTGGTGTTTTGTCATGAGAGCTCAAGTGGAGTACAACAGTATCATAAAGTACCACTTTACACTTACATTTTAGGACAAGTATGTGGGTTATTTTGGAAAGAAAGCTCATCATTCATACTGAACACTGAAAATTAGAGATAAAGGGACAAATCATAGATGTTTCCTAAAAAAATAAAAGTAAGAAAGAGATTCTTTGTCAAATCCGTGCCATAATATAGGACAACTTCACCTCCTTAACACGTTGAGCGTGGCACCAGTCCCTGGGGACTGACAGTGGACTTTCCGTTTGAGCGACATCAGTGTGTGGGACCAGCAGTATCAAGGTTAAAAAATAAATGTTGTAATCTTAATGAAGTTTTGCATTGGCTGCACCATTGTGCGCCTCTTTATACTCTAACTCAACACCGGTCAAGCGGTCACCGGCCCACTGCCTGAATGGAAAGCCCAGCAAAATCGGCTCCGTTCTTAACGTGTTAAGTAATCTGATATCAGGCTGATAATTTTCCTATAACTCTATGTCACCTCCATCATAGTCAGAAGGGAAAACATCACCCTACTATTACTCAAAAGTCTCTCTTTGTGATAAGGTAGTTATCAACCTTATCTTAAAAATTATATTAAGATATTGCTGACAAAGGCTTTCTGGTTCTCCTGCTAATCTTATGTCTCATGAATTTTTCTTTTTACTTAATCCAGAATTTCAGAAGGATAGTTGACTCGTTTTTCTTCGTCTTTGTTCTTTTTTCGGACTCCTGTCTTCATGTTCACCACACTCTTATTTCACAAAAACAAGTCTTATCTCTCATCCATTCCAAGTCTTACCATGCAGTGTGTGCCTTGAGAGCTGTGTCATCTGATACTGCGCACCTGAAACAGAACTGGTCAGAATTCAGGTTTGTCTTTTGTGTGAAATACCATAGGATTGCAAGGGCTAAAAGCCCCTGATTTACTAAATCCCTTGATTTACTAAAACACAAAAAGAATATAAATTATCCCATTTTTAATTTTTTATATTGCATGAATGTTGAAATATTTTGGAAATGTATTATATATAATATTAATTTCATGTGTTTCTTTTAGCTTTTAAAAATATAATACCAGGAAATTTAAAATTACCCATGTGGCTTACATTGTATTTCTACTCAATGGTGCTGTTCTAGAGCATCCAAACAAAGGGACAATTTAAATCTTGGTTTCAGAGGAGCCTCCAAACATAAGGCACCAAAAACTTGCATTCACACTTCATGTCTTTCCTTTTCTTCTCTCAAGAGAGGAAATTTTTGTATTTAAATTGAGTATTTGGTGAATATGTAGATTCTGATACATTGTAGAGTTGGGTTATAATAATGATGACAACTGCACTCAAAGAAAGCATGGCTCCACTGAGGGAGAGTCTCAAGAGAACGAAGTAAAATAACGGTGAGAAATATCGGTGGCATCTCATGCCATCCAGGTGGCACTCCTGCAGGGCTGTCTGCCTGCCTGACTCGGCACTCAGGCTTAGCAGGGGTGTTCGTCAGTGAGAACATTGTGTTGGGTACTTCCCAGAACTGAGAAGGTGACCGACTCTTGAGTGGATGGATAATCTATTCTTTTGTAGGCCAGGTGGATTCTAATTCTTTGCTTTCAACAGATTTTAAGGAGAACCAGAGAGGTTCGTTGATGATTTAAAGTAGTATTTAATGGGAGATTACTATGCTACTTTTGGCATGCAATTCAAAAATTGAAAGAATTGATTTGAATTGTTTTGTTATCACAAAACTCTTATTTTCATCTACTTATGAGAATAGTGTTTGTCAGTGTTTATATCTGTAAAACCCAAAAATACAAATAGAATTGAGATTAAATCCTACCTCTAACAAAAAATAATACTCACCACTAGATTTTGAAAGGGTTGTATGTATCCAATAAAATTTTACTAATTATGTGAAATAATTTATAATATGTATAATGTAGTGATTCAAATTTTACTACTAATAATTATAATAATTAATAAAAAATTTAAATAATTTTCAGTAAAAAATACTTTCAAACATAAAAATATGCTGCATTAAATGAAATTCTGGGAGTGAAGAATGGAGTGGAAATAAGATTTCAATAAAAAATGATGTAAAATTAATCTTATTTTTATGAATGATAGTGATGTTCTAATAAATGATATTTAGATTCTAATGGAAACTAAGTCAGGTTATGATTTTATTTTAAAATGCCAATATTTATTTATAACACAATAGAAATTACATCCTTAAAAACTAAATTTCTACTGGAAAATTTTAGATGTCAACTTTCAAGTATGGAAAGTTTCAGTTTTTCAAAACTCTTTTAGAAGAGAAGGTGAGCAAAAATATTCAGATCACTGCTTTAGATGGCAACTAGTCAAAATTCCCTTTTTTATAGATGTGGCAATTGACAACCAGAAGCTCTGGGCGTGAACCAGAAATCCAGGCCACGTTCAGTCAGGGGCTCTGCAACTCCATTCCGGCTCCCACGCAGACAAGGCCCACGGACTCTGTGAGGAAGTCCACGTGCATTGGTGACGACACACCTCTAGGCAGAGATCATCTCTCTGAAATGTGTTCGGGTTTAGTGCTGCTGTCTGGCATCTGGTGGCAGCCGGTTACCGCCATCTCATCCATTGTCAGGATTCCTTCTGAAGCGCAGCTGGCAAACGCAAGGCCTGTGAGCTGAATCTGGCCCTCCACCTTATTTTATCCAGCCTGGCACCTTGTTTCTTCCCGGTGGCCGCGCTGAGCTCTTGCTTAACTGTTAAGGAGTAGTTACATTTATACAGCCCTAAAATTACATTCAGCCCTTTGAAGGCAACTGTGAGGCCGATGTGGCCCCTGGTGAAAATGAGTTTGACACCGCTGTAAAGCAATCATTCAGAAACGTGAGGTGTTCATACATGTACCTCAGCGAGTTGAGTTGTCCCTACCGAGGCTGGAAGCACCTTGAGGGAGGTAGCTCTGCACTGTCTTGGCTTGGGCGGGGCTGCCATAACAAAATACCGCAGTCAGGGAGCTTAAACCATGCTGGAAGCTGAAAGTCCGAGATGAGAGTGCCAGCAGGATTGGTTCTGGCGACGGCCCTCTTCCTGGCCTGCAGGCCTTCTCCCTGGGCATGCCTGCCGAGGGAGAGCGAGCTCTCGGTTCTTCCTGTTCTCATAAGGACACTAACGCTACTGGGTCAGGGCCCTCCCCTGTGACCTCATTTAATTTAATTACCTCCATAAAAGCCTATCTCCACATTCTACAGTGTTATGGGTTAGGGCTTCAACATATGAATTTTAGTTGGACATAAATATTCAGTTCATAACACTCATAAATCTTTATGTACCTGGTTCCTAATCCAATGGATGGTACCAGTGATCATTAACAAACTTTTGGTGAATGAGTTAATATTAATTTTTACTATTAGTGTCACAATGGCAATGAGAAAACTAACTCTATGACCTTGGGCAAGCCATTTAACTTCTCTGAGCCTCAGTTTCTTCAGATGTAAAATCTAGATAGTAATGCTTACCTTATAGATATGTTATGAGGATTAAAGGAGGTGTGTCATGGGGCTGGAATAGTGGTGTGAAAAAATTGCTATATCTAATATTTATGCATAACACATTCTAGTTTGTAAAGTACTTGGTCATATCCCACCCTCCGGAGTCAAGGCCTGAATGCCTCAGACACTTGTGGCACCAAGCCTAGCAATCTGCTCACTATTTCAAGTGACCTGAGACCTCACCGAAAGTGTTGGTTTTGAGATAACCACAGATGTCACTAGGTCATTATTTCTGTTTTGTGGAAAGAAGTAATTCACTGAATTGGTCCAGCCCTCAGGGCAACCCAGAGGCCAGGTTAAGAAATCTGCCTGATAGGGAGAGAAAAATGTTAGGCGTTTTAATAACTATTCTCTTGCCAAATTAAGCAGTTACTTGCAATTTCCTTACATAAATTACTTTTTAGAATATTTGTAGTTAAAGTTTTGTGGATAAGTCCAACCATAGACACTAGATGGCACCATAAGATCCTCTCCTGGACCAACCAGTTCCTGCCGATCCTGAAGCTCTTCCCCTCCATTTACTGCCTGAAGATTTTGAGCACAGTGTTGGGGGGGGGGGGGAGAAAACTTAGAGGAATGCTCTTCCTTTTCTGTGTAGAGTCTGTAAGATTTTTTTCTAAGAGGCTGGTCTTCTACTGCGCATAGTACACAGAGGAACAAGGCTCTTACAGCAAACTATAGGGTGTAGCACAAATAATGCCCTTTTTATTGCCAAATCTTTTATTATAAAATCATATTCATGTAATTCTGTAACATAACAATATCATACTCAAGCACACCGTATGATATTTTAGGTGAAATGTTCAAATTAAAATGATAA
The DNA here is from genome assembly GCA_004026765.1 of Micronycteris hirsuta. Lineage (NCBI taxonomy): Eukaryota > Metazoa > Chordata > Mammalia > Chiroptera > Phyllostomidae > Micronycteris > Micronycteris hirsuta. The sequence goes on along the minus strand of PVJI01000480.1, from coordinate 40,663 downwards.
ATTGTTATATCCACATTATTACCCTACCAACCACACTCAAGCAGGAGTTACTTTCACCGGAACCTGTACAGCCAGCACAGATCAAATCAGAATACTTGATCTGAGTCCTAATGCTGACATGGAACAACTGGTTTTCTTGAAGAAAGTCTATTTCCTTCCCTGTGTGCATCTCTTCAGATTCCTGGGAGGACCATGCAAAGTCATGCATGAGAGCTGCCAAGTGCTAATTAAAAAGCGAGGTTCTTCCACCTCTGCAGCCCTCCTCTCCCTGGGAGGCACCTGCCTTGCCCCAGCCCACTCTTTACCAACTCCAAGATCACTCTCAACATTCATAAAGGACTCTGACAGCAGACCTGTTCATTTCAACATTCACTCGAACAACTGAAACTCACCGTCTTCCTGTCCTCCACACCAGTGGTGCTCAACCTCTCTCCAGCAGCTTAGTCCAACAGCTACACTCTAGGCCTTGTCATTGTCCAGAAGCAAACCCCCTTAAAATCATCAGCTTTACCTCCTACTCTGCGTTAGAAGTCACCTCAGTCCCCTCTCCCACTTGCTCCTCAAGTTCATTGGGACTTCTAGCCCTCTCACTTCTTTCTTCTCTCCTGTTCGTCAGCCCCCACTTCTCTGCACACAGAACCCCTCCTCTTGCCTATACTGTTAACAGTAAGCAGCTACTCTCTCATCAACACCTACAACTCCCTCATTGCCTAGTCCTCCAGTGCTATGACCCCTCATCACTCCCCCCCCAACCAGAGACAAGTGCAGTCCTGTGTTTACTGAGGGGGAGGGACACAGGCTCAGAACAGAATTAATCCCTCTGAGCATCAGACTTGGGTATTTTAGGTTGATGAGAACATCCACTCAAACGAGAATCAAGAGAGATAATGGGTGAAGTGAGACTTATAAAATACATTTTTATCTTTTGCATCTTCCATGTCTATGACCTTTCCCTGTGACCCAGAGGGATCTATTGGGAATACAAGCAGATGAATGGGTAGACTAGAATTATTAGAGTAAAAATGTGCCTAGAGGAAGGGTGTAGTTTACTTCTAAAATAGGTAATTGAGACTCCAAGCTAAAAGCCTGAGGGAAGTAGGGCTTAAAGATTATGCCAAAATATAGTTTGGAACAACAATAGGAAAGAGCCAGGTACGCCTTCCCAGTATATGTCTGCCATAACCAGGGAGGATCATGAGGGCCACAGAGGTGGAGTCTGAGCAGGGCACACCCTCAGAGGAAATGGGCAGGATTGCAGAGGAGCTGGGTTGGTCCCTTTTCCAAATTCCACATCCACCTAAGCCTGAAACCAGCGTGCAGCCCTTAACTCCCAGGGCAGGAGGCATAGCAAGAAAATCCATAGCATGTATTGTTGGGAACTGCCCTGCCTGGTTTCAGAAACTGTAACCCCTCCTGGCTAAGGCTGAGTAAAAAGATCTTGGGACCATAGCCACCTTGGAGACAAAACTTATCTTCCTTGTAGGGGCCCTGCCTCTGCCCCCTTTCACCTCACCCTGCTCAGCCCCGGGTGGATGACCAGTTAGCCAATGATGGGTAAGATTCCTCAAAGGAGGGATGACCTAAGACAGGCACAGTCATGATGGGGCCCTCAGGGAAGGACTTGGGGGCTATAGAAAAAGGGGGTGATGGACCCTCGCCCCTCAGCTTTGACATAGCCTGAGTCTTCATTCTGTCTGCAAGAAGTCTCCTAATCTCTTGACTGCTTTATTTCCCCTACCCAACTTAAGCCTGAAAAAATGCCTTAAGCCTGAAACAATGCTGGAGGTGTATATGGCCCTGTGCTGGAAAGGGCAGGTTCCCCTGGGCGATCAAGCCTAAGGAAGAATGCATAGAATCCTGTGAAACCTACTTTGCTAATACCCTCAGTTTAAATGATAAGAGTCCAAGCAAGAAATGAGTTTATTCCCCAAAGTTTTATGGCCCTTTAGCTATCTGTCCCTGACTCAAGAAAAGCCCTCAGAGTTCTTTGAATGTTATCTATTTGATCATTACTGCCTGACAATGATTGATGAGCTTTACATATACACCCTGTATTCCTATGCAAATTAAACCCAATAAAAGCCTATTGAGGAACAGGTTCCTGGTTCTTCTCTTTTGAGAGATCAGCCACATTTTCTTCCCAAGCAGATCATGTCTTGGTAGACTTATTCTCATCCATAACACCACAGACACTGCGGACTGGAGTCCGAATCATGTATTAAGTCATTTAGTCCTCAAAAACACCACAAAACCATTATAACTCACATGAAAACAACGCCACAGACTATTACTGGTCCTATTTTACTGAATAGGAAGCAAGTGACAGAGTCAGGATTCTAACCAGGCCAGCTGGCTTCAAAGGCCATGCTTCTAACCATTATACACACAACCTTTCAATAAGCACCAGTTCCCTACACTCATTCCAACCCTTTCTCTGTTTGATGCCACCTTAAGCAGCACAGTTAGAAAAGATAGGCTCCCTGTGCTTTCTGCTATTACCATTTAAGGTCTAAACTCAACTGGGCCTTCAGTTCTGCTCCATGACTTGTTTGTTCTCAGTCTGCTCCCTTCCCCAATTCCTGCAATGGGCCTCCTAAATCTTCATCATTCCCTGCCCGCCTTGCTCTTAGCAATGAACTTGTCTGTGATTCACAGACAGAATCAGTGCCACTAAGGATGTACATGCTCAGCTTCTCTCCTTCTTCCAACTAACTTATCTTCAAGGGCACCCTCTCATCTCTCTTTCCAACCAGTTTTGGAGGAAGAGATAGATATCTGTCTGTCTACCCTCCTGTTTCAGACCATTCCCTCCTTTGCCCTTTCACCTCCTTCAAGATTTCCATTGAGTGTCTCTTTCCAATATCTTCAACCAGCCCTCTCTCTGTTGGGTTCTTTCAGCATTTAAACAAAGTAAGATCTTACCCTCCCTTCACATTCTTCCCATCCATAATTGTCCTAGACATCAGAAATTTCCAAGTATCAGTCTTTGAACTCTTCCTAATAAGTGATGAAATTTCACCAATTTATTAGAAAAATTAGAAACCTAAGGATAAAATAGGGGGTTTCTCATTAAACTAAGGTAATTAAATATAAATGATTTTCTTTTCTTCTGACAATATAGCCTTTCAGAAGCATGAAGACTATGCATGAGCAAGAAAAAAAGACCTCTTTGCTGTGTTAAGATATTGAGATTTGAGACTTCTTTGTTATTTACATAACCTAAACCAGAAATTCTCAAACTCTTTGGTTTCTGGAACACCTCTACACTATTTGCACTCTTAAAAACTATTAAGGGGACTTCTGGCCAAGATGGAGGTGTAGGTAGATGCACTGTGCCTCCTCCCACAACCAAAAGAAGGACAACGACAAATTTAAAAACAAAAAACAACCCAAACTGCCAGAAAATTGAACTGTATGGAAGTCCAACAACCAAGGAGTTAAAGAAGAAACATTCATCCAGACCAGTAGGAGAGGTAGAGACAGGTAGCTGGGCAGAGCAGATGCACAGCAAGGCCGCAGCTGGAAGACCAGGGCAAGGCGGAGTGGGCAGCCCCACATTTGCATGTAGATAAACCAGAATGAAAAACTGGTGAATGAGACAGACCACGCAAGCTAGGATTCTAGTGCAGGGAAATAAAGTTTCAAAGCCTCTGACTGAAAACACCAGTGGGGGTTGAGGCGGCGGAAGGAGAAACTCCCAGCCTCACAGGTGAGTTCACTGGGGAGACCCACAGAATCCTAGAATGTACACAACCCACCCACCTAGGAATCAGCACCAGAAGGGCCCAATTTTCTTGTGAGTAGCAAGGGAAGTGACCGAAAGTCAGCCGCAAGCTAAGCAAGCAGCATTGTTCCCTCTGCAACCCCTCCCCATATAGCACCACAAAGCAGCGACTTGGGTTACCCCACCCTGGCCAATAACTAAGGCTCCACCCCTTACTACGTAACAGATGCTCCAATACAACAACAACAACAACAAAAAAGCCCAAATGAAAGAACAGATCAAAGTTCCAGAAAAAATACAACTAAGCCACGAAAAGATAGCCAGCCTATCAGATGCAGAGTTCAAAACACTGATTATCAGGATGCTCACAGAAATGGTTGAGTATGGTTGAAAAATAGAGGAAAAGGTGAAGGCTATGAAAAGTGAAATAAAGGAAAATGTACATGGAACCAGCAGTGAAGGGAAGGAAACTGGGACTCAAATAACAGTTTGGACCAGAAGGAAGAAACAAACGTTCAATCAGAACAGAATGAAGAAACAAGAATTCAGAAAAATGAGAAACTTAGGAACCTCCAGGACAACTTTAATCATTCCAACATCCAAATCATGGGGGTGCCAGAAAGAGAAGAGGAAGAGCAAGAAATTGAAAACTTATTTGAAAACATAATGAAGAAGAACTTCCCCAATCTGGCAAAGGAAATAGTCTTCCAGGAAGTCCAGGAAACTCAGAGAGTCCCAAACAAGTTAGACCCAAGGAAGCATGCATCAAGGCACATCATAATTACATTAGCCGCTATTAAAGATAAGGAAGGAATCTTAAAAGCAGCAAGAGAAATGGAGAGAGTTACCTACAAAGAAGTGCCCATAAGACTATCAGCTGATTTCTCAAAGGAAACCTTGTAGGCAAGAAGGGGCTGGAAAGAAGTATTTGAAGTCATGAAAGGCGTGAGCCTACATCCAAGATTACTCTATCCAGCAAAGTTTTTATTTAGAATGGAAGGGCAGATAAAGTGCTTCCCAGATAAGGTCAAGTTAAAGGAGTTCATCATCACCAAGCCCTTATTATATGAAACGTTAAAGGGACTTATCTAAGAAAAAGAAGAAGATCAAAACTATGAACAGTAAAATGACAACAAACTCACAACTATCAACAACCAAACCTTAAAAAAAAAAAAGCAAAAACGAGCTAAGCAAAAAACTCTAAGAGGAACAGAATCACAGAAATGGAGATCACATGGAGGTTATCAGCAGGGAGGGGAAGGGAATGAGGGGAAAGATACGGGGAATAAGTAGCATAAGTGATAGGTACAAAATAAGACGGGGGGAAGTTAAGAATAGTATGGGAAATGGAGAAGCCAAAGAACTTATATGTATGACCCATGGACATGAACTAAGGTGGGGGGGAATGCAGGGCAGAGGAGAATACAGGGTTTGGGAAATGGGACAACTGTAATAGCATAATCAATAAAATATATTTTAAAAAACTATTAAGGACCTGTATTAACTATATTTTCTTCTTTCTGTATTCTTGATACTCTGGCATTTGGGACCATGCTGGCCCAGGAGAGATGGCCCCTCTAAGGACTAACTAATTCCTGCGGATAAATTACTCACCTGTGAACACACCGTCATATGCACACTAACCAATCAACTAGAGATCACAGTGACATCAAAAATAGAGCATAGTTCTTATGTATTTATTTTAAAAAGTAAGTCTACACAGGAATTATTTGGAGAAAATATAAAAAGTATTTCAGATGTCCCTAAGTCTTACGACTTTAAGACACTAGGGTAAAGCACATTGAAAGCTATATAAATTAGGCGGGACTTTCAGATATTTGTAATTGAAACTATTATAGCACTCTAATTTCTGTCCAACAAAATAAGCATTAAAATAAATGTTACTAAATGTCACCTACTATTATGAACAAATTAAAATTTAAATATTTGACTGACTCTCCAGTTATATTGACAGCAATTATTAATTTAAGCAGGAGGAAGAGCATTCCTTTAACTTAACTTAAGTTCATAGTAGAGAACTGCCAATATGGGAGAGATGTATTGAGTTTTTTCAGCTCAGGGCCATGAGAGTTAGGAGATATTTTTTCAACTCAAGGGTGGGTGTTGGATAAACACTGTATTTGGAACTTTTTAAGAGAATAAAACTGATCTCATTTAACTCACTAGATTCTTTTTCTTATTTTGCTTTTCACCAATGGGAAAAACACTTTTGCAGAAGGTAATAATTTCCAATTAAAGTAGTTTAATCTTTCTCTGATTGTATAAAAGCGATTATTTTCTTGCCAAAGAACAGAACTGAAAACAAGAGATTACTAGTTTTAAGGATAGAAATGAGTTCTGTTCTCCCACTTCTTTCTTTCCTGGCTATCATTTTTGAGCAGTGTAATGAGAGAAGCACAGCAGCTGAGGCACACCTCTTCTCCTGCAGAGAACAGATGTCACGTATTCTGCACATTCAGTTTCACAAGTCTTTTACTAGGAAACCACTAAAATTTTTCTTTCATATAATATTTCCCAACAATTATGTTGTAAATGAATTCCCTGATTCATAATGAGCTACTCAGATGGCTATTGGAATTCTTATTACATTCTATGAACCAACCCTTGGAGAGTTGCTGAGGGGAGACTTGGGAAGAATCAGTGAAGGATCACTATTTTGAAAATAGTCCTTCACGTAGCAAGAAAGTGAAAAGACAACCCACAGAATAAGAGAAAATATTTGCAAATGGTATATTTGATAGGGGACTTGCATCTGAAATGCAGAAAGAACTCTTTCACCATAACAACAGAAAGAAAAATCACCCAACTTTTAAAAAATAGACAATAGATTTAAATAGACCTTTTTCCAAAGAAGAGAACAAATGGCCCATAAGTGCAGGTAAAGATGCTCAACATCATTAGGCATACGGAAATGCTAGCGCATGTCAAAAACACAAGGTAAAATTTCACACCCACTAGAGTGACTAAAATTAAGAAGACAGACAATAATGTTGATAAGGGGCATAATTTGAATCTTCATATATTGCTTGTTGAAATGGAAAATAGTACAGCTGCTTGGTAAAGTATTTAGTAGTTCCTCAAATATTAAAAAGATCATGTTGCCCAGCAATTCTACTCCTAGCTATATACAAAAGGGAACTGAAATCAAATGTCCATGGATGAAAATCTGCATATGGGTGTTCCTAGCAGAATAGCCAAAATAAAGAAACAGTTTAAATGTTCACCAGCTGATGAATTAATGAATAAAATGGTATATCCATTCAATGGGTTATTGTTTGTCCATAAAAATTAACAAAGTACCGATACATATTACAACATGGATAACTCTCAAAAACATTATGCTACATGAAAGAAGCCAGTCCCAAAAGGCCACATATTGTATGGTTCCATTTATATGAAAGTCCAGAATTGGAAAATCTGTAGAGACAGTAAGTAGAATCCAAATTGCCAGAGGCTGAGGGGTTCAGTTTCTCTTTTCAGTAATAAATGTGTTCTAAAATTACATAATGGTGATAATTCTGCAACTGTGAATATACTAAAATCTGCTAAATTTTATACTTTAATAAGGTAAATTTAATGGTATGTCAATAATAACTGAACAAAGCTATAACTTAAAAAATAGTGCTTAAAATGTTTGAATTTTTTTCTAAGTAGAGCATTTATTAATAATATTGCCATTGGAAATAGAAGTCTAGAAGAAAATATGTAGGAAAATTGGTGAAGGCCATCCTCTGACCTATTCCAACATGGCAGATTCAGCACCGGGGACAGCTCCCCGGCGAATGAAGTTCTTTCAAAGCTCGCAGGTTCTGCAAGTGTTTTTTTTCTTTCTTTTTTAATTTTTCATGTTTTATTCTTTATGCTATTACAGATGTCTCATTTCCCTCCTTCGTTCCACTCCACCCACCCCGCCCCCAACTTTCATAGTCAAGTGAAATTTCTAGTACACACTTTTCTTCTTTTCAACACTGCCATCTACCATTGGCAGCCATGATTACACATTTTGTGAAAATTTGACCAGGAGACAAAAGATCTGCCACATTAATCTACTTAGAAAATTACATGAATTGTTAAGTGCCAAGCATTTACTCAGCATGAGATCTTAGACAAGTCACTTGCCTCTCTTAGCTTCATTTCCTTATCGAAAATGTGTGAATAATTACACATGCATGACAACTAGGACAATATTTGTGGCATAAGTCATGGTTTGCATTCATGAAAGATATTATTCCTGAATTCTTAATAACATCGTCATTGGTAATAGAAGCCTAGAAGAACATATGTACAAAAATTGGTGAAGGCAATCCTCTGACATACTTGCACCATGCCAAGTTCGGCACCAGGCACAGCTGAAGTCATCCCAATGCATTGGAAAACAATTTATTTTATTCTAGGACACATAATACTTTGTGAAACCTAGACTAGTATCCTGAATATACTCAGGCTTAAGATTAATTCTGTTAAGAGTGTTCATGGAAAGAATCATCTTCTTCAGCATGCTTCAGATGGGAGCAAATTGCTAAGACATAACCCTGGGTCTGGCCAGATAATGGGCCATTTCTAAGGATGAGGGAAGGGTTAAAGCCATTTTTCTAATTCTTTACCAATCTAAATTTAGTAAATAAATAAATTCAAAGATGAACTTCAGCTGATGCGTGACCCCTCACATGTATCTACACTATCAACCCTGTCATAACAGAATTTATCTGTAAAGTGGATGTTGATTCAAACCCTACATGACTTGTATAAAGGAATACTATAAGATTTAACACTTCAAAATAAGAAATTATATAGCAAAGTTTCACAAATGTGTAAACAGCAAAATTGTGTCAAACCATGTAACCTCGTGAATTCATCTGTATGACTGCAGTAGGGCAGGTGGATAATCTACAAAGATCAACATAAATATGTAGGGTTCCACTTCATTGTTTTTCATTACTCTCATTCTTACTCAAATGGTTCAGCTTTACTTGTCATATACTAATCATATTCATGTTTGAATATCAAAATAACTAGCACAGGCTGCTCTGAATGCTGCCAAATTCCATAAAGCCAGATGCTGCTTCCTTCAGAAGAATTTAAAAACATAAAAAATAATTATTGACTTTTAAAGTGAACCAAGTGGAAGGCAGCCCTTTGATCTCTGTGTCCATTATTTCCTTTGTTCTGGCTTAAGTAAAAATGTTGTATAAGAGGTCAGAGTACATTTCCATAGGAACCCTGGGGTTCATTAACACAAAAGTCATAAATAGTACTTCCCTTCCTGAGGAAAGAAAATGCATCATTTTGAGGAGGCACAAACAGGACCCCCTAACATTCTGAGAAGCTGGGAGATGGATCTTGAGTCCAAATGTTTCCAAAAACCAAAAGCTTCCCATTTCCATTTCATAATGATTCTTTAATTTAACCCTTACCTTTTCCTTCAGTCAATAGCTAGTCTCCCTTTGTGATGCACAGAATCTCAGCAGTCTGCTTCTTTGCCTTAATGATTTCCCCACATTTCCCATCTGCCTATATTCTTCTGCAAGGTTTGAATGTGCCACATCATTTCGTATCACTCAACAGCCTTTATTATGTTTAGAATATCTTCTTTCCCAAATTCTTTAATGTATTTTCTTTCTGGTCAGTTTTAGAGCCCCATTAGGAAAAAAACATAATAATTAATACATACTTACAGGAACACAAGATGAGAGACTGAAAATAAAAATTGTATTGAAAAAATACCTATAAATAAGCCAACAACACCAAACTGCTATATCAGTTTCCTTCAGGCTAAAGGCAAGCCAGATTATATCTATTATGTTGGGTTTAGGACCATAAATTCCATTCCCACAGAATTATAGTGCAAAAGCATTAGCAAACGTGCCCTCTTCAGTGTGGACCCTAGACTCAGAAATGCAGGTGGATGATGCATTGCAGGTGGACTCTGTATTCTGGGGTGACACTGAACCACGTGCACATTTTCCCCCGGGGCTTCTCATTCATTTCCAGTACCAAGAAAGGTATGTTTTTGTCACCCAACATCCATCACCCTTCCCAAGAACACCCTGACTTCTTTTGGGGAGGTAGCCCCTCCTCTTGAATGTACAGGCAATATCAGTCTCACTGATTACAGGAAGCAGCCCTCCTGCTACGGAGACCCTGAGGGGTCCCGAGCACTTCCCAGTAGGTCCTGGTGTATCCAGAGAGTGGACAAATGATGAGTCAGGTGCTCTCTTCCAGGGCTCAGACACTTGAACCAGTGATGTAGGTTTGAAGTAAGACTGGAGTTCATTTATGTACTCCAGTGGAAGCCACCTACCAGACTGTTCCTGCTCTGGGCCATCCCTGGAGTTCCTGCTTCCTCCTTGCTGGAGCTGCCTCGATTCCCAGACTAATTTTCTGGTCTTCCTAATAATTTTCTTCCCCCTAAGTCAGCCAAAGTCCGTTGCTGCTACTTGCAAGCAAAGAACCTCAACCAGTTCATTTCTTACTTCCAGTGGAGTTTCTTGCCATGTTTAATGACTACTTATAACAATAGCCAGTGTTGTGTGGTATCACCAGATAAAATGCTAAAGCATTTCCAGGCCGAACTGTCTGGGAAGAACTATTACACAAAACATCTTTGCTTTCCCCTCCACAAAAGTAGAGAACCAAAGAACTATAAAACACTATATAAAGGAAAATATCACCAATATTGCCTTGGATTTTTTAACACTTTTGTTCACATGGTGTCACACACGTTTTCATTTTGCCACTCTCCTTCTATTTGGTCCTCACTTCTCCCTCCTACTTCCCATAAACATGCAAATGTTAACAGCCAATATTTGTTTTCCCACACTTTCTCCATTATCTCCATTTCTCAGACTATCATGGATGTGTGTATGTATCCGTGTGGGGGGCAGGGAGAGAGAAAGAGAGAGGTTTTAGTTTCTGTTGCCTATACATTGAATAAAATTGAATCATACTCTATGATACAGCTCTGCATGTTGCTGTTTCCACTTCACAATACATCACGAAGTTCCCTGTGTCAGCTGCATCTAATTCATTCTTTTTGGAGGGTTTATAACCCTTTATATTTAATGATTGGGATTAAATCTACCATATCGCTGTTTGTTCTTTATTCATCCCATCTGTTCTCTGCTTACTCTTCCCCCTATTTCCTGCAATTGTTGTGCTAGCTATAACTGCACATTTTAGTTTTTAGTGGTTGTGCTAATGTTTATAATGTATATCCTGAACTCATCAGTTCTACTTTCAATAATAATATTAAATGTTTTATAATAACCTTCTAATAGTGTACTTCCGTTTCCTCCTTCCATCCTTTGTGCGAATGTTGTCATGCATTTTATTTCTGTGTAAGTTACGAACCCTAAAATGTGTTTGTTATTTTTGCTCTATATAGGTAATCACTTTTAGAAGAAATTTTAAAATGAAAATAAAATACTTTCATATTTGCCCACGTATTTACCATTTCTTGTGTTCTTCATTCCTTTGTGTAGGTCCAGTTTCCATCGGATTTTATTTTTTCCTGCTTGAAGACCGTCCTTTACTATTGCTTACAGCGATTAAAAGGCAAATTCCCTCAGCTTTTGTTTATCTTTAAAAGCGTTTATGTCACTTTAAACTTTAGAGATTTTTGCTTGATGCATCTTTCTTTGCTGACAGTATTGGTTTTGTTCTGTTCTTTTCATTCTGCAACTTAACAGTAATGCACCACTGTCTTCTAGCTTGCATCACATCTGAAAAGAAATCTGCTCTCATTTTATCTTGGTTCCTATGTACCTCATGTGTCCTTTTTCTCTGGCTGATTTTAAGAATTTTTTTCTTTATCACTGTTTTTCAAGAATATGATACGATGTGTTTTGATGTGATTTTTTGGTATGTTTATACTGCTTGGGGTTCATTAATGTTCTTAGATATATGGATTCATAGTTTTTATTAAATGTGGAAATTTTTTTTTTTAAAGATTTTATTTATTTTTAGAGAGAGAGGAAGGGAGGGAGACAGAGAGGGAGAGAAACAGCACTGTATGGTTGCCTCTCACATGGTCCTCACGGGGACCTGGCCCGCAACCCAGGCATGTGCCCTGACTGGGAATCGAACCGGGACCCTCTGGTTCCCAGCCCGCGCTCAATCCACTGAGCTACGCCAGCCAGGGCTTTAAATGTGGAAATTTTTTAGTCATTATTTCTTTATTTTTCTGTCTCCCTTCGTTCCTCTCCAGCCAACACACACTTTTCTGGAACTCTAATTACGCATATGATAAACCAACTGTTTTTATCCACAGGTTATTGAGGTCTCATGTATTATTCCCCATCTTTTTTTTTTTTTTCTGTGTTACAGACTGAATAATTTTCATTGCTGCATCTTCAAGTTAACCGATCTTTTCTCTTTCCAAGTCTGAGCTGCAGTTAATCCTGCCCATTGTGTTTTTTCATTTTAGGTATTTTAATTTTCATCTCTATAAGTTCCACTTGGTTCTTTTTTATATCTTCACTATCATTCCTGATTTTATTCATGTTACTTAACACCCTTAAATACAGGGTCCAGCAGAAGTAAGGCCTGCTTGAGTGTGATTGGCACGGTAATAATATGGATATAATAATCTGTAGTTTTAATTTGAACATTTTGCCTAAAACGTCATATGGTGTGGCTGAGTGTGATATTGTTATGTTAGGGTAATAATATGGGTATAATAATTTATAGTTTTAATTTGAACATTTCACCTCAAATATCATGTGGTGTGGTTGAGTGTGATATTGTTATGCTACAATTACATGCTTATAATTTTGTAGTAAAAGATTTTGTAATAGAAAGGGGGCATTATTTGTGCCAGGCCCTGTATATTATACATATTTGTAATAGCTATTTCAAAGACTCTGTATGCTAATTCTATCGTCTCTGTCATTGGTGGATCTTTTTCTATTGACTCTTTTTTTTCCTCTGGGTTATGGTTCAACTTTTTCTGATTCTTGGCATTCTAGTAATTTTTTATTGGATGCTGAACATCCAGTTAAGTTATTGAGTACCTTAACTTTGCTATCTTCCTCTAAAGAGCATAGGCTTTGTTCTAGAGGGCAGTTACGTTACTGGAAGATTAGATTGGTTTGATTCTCTCAAGCTCTCTTTTTAGATTGTTTAAGGGTAGGTCTGAACTAGGCCTCTATTCTGAGTTAGTTTAGCCCTAAGACTAAGGTATGACCCTCTGGGTCTCTTCAAGAGTCACTTTGGAAACTGATTCTCTTGAAGGCATACTGTGGAAAGTCCCTCGCTTGACCTTGACAAAAAGATTTATACAATCTTCTCTGAATGTTGGTGAAACTGGAGATGAAAGGGTTGTTGTGAGAAAACATGGTACATGAGGTTGGCTACAGCTGTACAGAAGGACCAAGCATACGGCTAGTGCTTAGAAACAGAATGCTCCTGTAAAGAAAGGTATCTGTCAGACAGTCAATCATTAATCACAAGGTCAGTAATTCAGTGTGATACTTGATCCTCTTTATACATAAGGATTTGACAGCTTTCTGGCCTGCCACATCAGTGATGTTGAACTTCCTGGTCCCTGTCGAGACACAGTGGCACTGAAGATTGCATTAATCTAACTGTGCATCTCCTTTGCAACCATCAACCTACAAAGAGAACTCTGAGGCATTGTTATACTTCTGAGGAGGGTGTCTCTCGTCATGTGTCTTTGCATACCTTCCTTTATAAACCTCTTTAAATAGTTTTATGGAGAGATACTCCTTTCTAGTTCATATTGAAAAAGAAACTAAAATAGTAATGGAAAAATATAATAAAGATTATATATTTTAGCCCTGGCTGGTGTAGCTCAGTGGATTGAGCGCGGGCTGGGAACCAGACCGTCCTGGTTCGATTCCCGGTCAGGGCACATGCCTGGGTTGCGGGCCGGTCCCTAGTGAGGGCCATGTGAGAGGCAACCATACATTGCTGTTTCTCCCTCCCTTCTCCTCTCTCTGAAAATAAATAAATAAAAATCTTTTAAAAAAAGATTATATATTTTAAAAAATAAACAATTTTTATCCATTTGAAAATAATTTTAGTTACAATCCCCGCTCCTTGTTCAACACAATAATTGACTATGAAAATCTCGGTATCTGGAGGTGGTTTAGCGGTAAAGTGAGGAATGTGGATTTGGAACCAATTGAAATTATTTCGCTATACTTATTTAATTTTCCCTGAGTTGGAGTAAGTAACTACGGGGACAGCACCAAAAATATCTGGCACTTGCTTCTTCCCACATGGATATTCAACTGAGGTTTGGATATTCAACTGAGGTTAGAATGAAGCTTTAAGTCTGACAGTCTTATTATTGTGATTTTTATAGCATTGTTCAACACACTTACCCATTCCCTAGGACTTTCTGATCATCACCCTTTTTTTTTTTATTTTAAGATTTTATTTCTTTATTTTTAGAGAGTTAGGAAAGTAAGTAGAGACAGGGAGAGAAACATCAGTGTGTGGTTGCCTCTCACGCGCCCCCTACTGGGGATCTGGCCTGCAAACCAGGCCTGTGCCCTGACTGGAAACCAAACCTGCAAGCCTTTGGTTCGTAGGCTGGCGCTTAATCCACTGAGCCACAGCAGCCAGGGCTCTGATCATCACCTTGTAAGAAGTATTTCCTCTTCTCTGTATTTATTTTTAAGCCCAAACTGCCTGTGGCTTGCTGAGTTGCACTGATAACCTTTGAAATGTAGAAGCTTAATGTCCCCAACACAGGTTGGTCCAGAAATAGATTTAGTGTATTATTCATTTATAATACCAAACTATCCCTTCTGTTATCCCTGAGGTCTTCCAAAGATTTCCCACTGTTTTTATTTACTTAATTTCTAGAAAACCACAAATGCAATCTGACCAATATTATTAACCACCACAAGGTTTAACCTTCTAAAGGTTTGGCTATTTGGCTCTGTTCCCTGGCCCCGGGCTGTATCTTAACAATTAAAATATCCTGTAGAAATCATAATAGGCACAGGGAAAACAATATCTCCTTACAGTAAACACAGAACTAACCTGTAAGGGAGCTATTGGGAATTCTGTGCAGAAATTTCCACACAATCAGATTTGACCTTTGTGCTTATTATGCTTCAGAGTAGAGAAGCCAATTCCCACTGCTGGTCAGAATTTACTACCCATGGCACAAAGAAAACAACAAATTAAGGAAGTCGTCATGGAACCTGGAGGAAGTAGACAATGCCAAACCCACCTTTGCCACAGGAAGTTGAAGTGCTGGAGCCAGAACGCTTTACAGAGCTAACCAACTGCAGGCCAAAGGTGTGGCTGAAAACGCACCTAGGTAACGGTTAGAGGACAAAGAACTGTAATTCACTTTCTATCAAAACGCTGCAGGAAAACTCACAGAACTGTGGCTTGCGTTGTACAAACAGCATATGTGTACCTTTTTGGCTATTTGACTTATCGAAAACAACAAGACTGCCCATGAAGGGAATTAATTTGTGCACCGGTAACGGTTTTTTTTTCTATCTTCCACCCTGACCACTGAGAAAAGTACTTCCTGAGGGCAAATTTGTGTGACTGCTAGCCTAACTGCCACCTAGCATCGGCCTTTGTCCTTCTCCAATGACCTCATTAACATTTCTTTCAGTGAGGATGGTAATTGGATGCTTACCGGCCTTAATTGCCCACTAAATTCTTCATCCATCACCAAAGGTCACTGCTGTGTGAATCTCCACGTGTAGTACCCGTGGTTTGAGGCACACCTTGCCGCTTCCCAGGACTTTGAACCTGTGCTGCAGGCCCCCAGGCCCTGACCACAGATGTCTGGATAGAGTTGAGAATGTAGTTCAAGGGCCAGAGGTGGGCCAAGCTAATCAGATTCTACTTCTCAGGAATTTGAGCTGATGAATTAAGATGCAGTTTCCTTCCATGGTAGGAGCTGCCTTATGTACCAGGAGGGTGAAGAGTAGGGGACAGAGGTAGGCAGCAACAAAGAGAGGAAAGGAGAGAGAGAGAACGTGTAGAGTGAGGCCGGGAAATCTTGAGCAATGAGGTCATCTGTTACGTGCACCAGGAGAGATGCATCTGGAAAACTTAATTCTTGGCTCTCTAAGTCATAGCAACTTCCAGCACTGGCTGTTCTTCCCACCCCGTCACTCTGGGATTCTCCCTAACAAACGCGCCTGAATGGTGTTCCCTCTCCCCACAACCAAAACTGCTTGAATAGAATTTAAAGTATGTTAGAAACTTATTTCTCGCATTTCCGGCAAGACTGACTTAAGCTCAGGCAATATTTCATACTAATCATAAGCAGCAACCTAAGCTTATAAGCGTCTGTTGTGCACACTAAAAGCCCACATGGAATTGGAATTCATGGATTTGCCCAAAGCTTTCTTACTGTGGACATTGAGCCTGTGCCGTCTTCAGCCCACCATCTATGAGGCCAGCAAAGGCCAAGCACAGCCTTTGTCTTTCCGAGGTATGAAGACCGACAGGCCCCGGGGGGGCGATGGATGCATCTGGGTGACTACGGTCTGGGGAAGAAGAGACCATTGCGTGCCTCCTGCTGTTTAAGAACTCCCTCCTCCCCTGCTTGCTGCCAAAAGGTGTTTTCCTCTGTGTTGGCGATAAGCTTATCTGGGACTTCATTTTTCCTGATTTCAGCTGTGCACCTTGGGCGTGTCCTTGCTCCTGACTTTGACATCTATTTGAGGTGGACCCAAGTGTTCCTGTCACAGCCCTTCTGATTCAGGCTGCCCATGCCCTCGCTTCCTGTTAGTCACGCCAGCCTCACCCTACACTGTGGTCTCCAACCCAGGACCTGCAGGGAGGCTCGGTGGCGTCGAGACCAAGGTCAGGACTCTTCTATAGGCAGTGGAATGTGGCACGTGTGTTCCCTGGACATCGTAAGGTTCTTTCTGTTCTTTCTTAGGAGTCCATGACCCCAGTAAATGTTTTCCATGAGCCATCTTTGTTTAAGAACTGCTTCTGGGTGAACTCAATGTCCTTGGTTAATTCTAACCTTGCTAGAGATACAATGTCAGCAAAAGTCGGTATGACCTCTAATACCTATTGTAGCCACTCCATAGGTCATATTGACTTGATGAATATGCCAGGATATCACAAATTTCAGGAAGCTCCTCTCCCCAGGACTACACCTAAAAACTTGCTTTCTTCAAGTTCCAGATCAATAAAAATAAATTTCAGGGGTAAATAATCGCATTCTTAGATTCTTTGTTTCTTTAAGTAACAGCTGAACTTGGCTGTCATGAACTTGCAGTTCAGAATTCAACTGATATTTGTACGAACATTGTTATCGTCACAGTGATGTAAGACGTACATCCCTTCCCACAGAAGCTTGAAATCCAGTAAAAAGAGAAAATGTGGTGATGAAGAGTTTTGTTACATGCAAAGGACTGATATAAAAATGAGGTTCTTGCTGATTTCTGCTAAGAGAATAGAAATCCATGAATGCCGTCCGACATCGGTAGCATCCTACTGCAAATGTAAGCTGACCCCAGGGCCTCTGCCAGCCAGGCCTTTTACGCAAGTGTTGACCTCAAATAGCCAGACGCTTCTCCAGCAAAATGGGTTTATTTGGGAGCCACAAAGAATTACAATTCAGGACACACTTCTAATGGTGAACCATGTGCAAGTCCAGAGAAACAAAGGAGAAGAATGCTCTTTTTTGAACTTGGGAGGGGGGCTGTCGCAATGGAAGGGTCCATTGGAGGCAACTGTACTTGGAACTGTGGTGACTTTTTGTCGGCCGAGTTACGGCAGTCTCCCCTTGGCTGAGCTGTTACTGGGTGAGGAGGAATCTGTTCTTACCCTTGCCGGGGGGGAGTAATGTCCCCCTGCCGGGGACTTCCTGTTGGAGATGCGAAGTACCTGGCTTCCTGTTGGGGCCAGAGGTGTGCGTTGACTGATGTACATGAGTTCTCTCTTCTTGCCTCTTGACTCCATTTTATTTTATTTATTTTTAATTTATTTTTTTTTAAGATTTTATTTATTTATTTTAGAGAGGGGGGAAGAGAGGGAGACAGAGAGGGAGAGAAACAGCAATGTATGGTTGCCTCTCACATGGCCCTCACTGGGGACCTGGCCCGCAACCCAGGCACGCGCCCTGACAGGGAATCGAACCGGGACCCTCTGGTTCCCAGCTCGCGCTCAATCCACTGAGCTACACCAGCCAGGGCTCTTGACTCCATTTTAAATGAGGTTTCTGTTTGTTCGTTTTCACACAAGTCAGGAAAAGGAGGCCCCGCTGGTACAGGATTTGGTCAGTGAATTGATCCTTGTTGGTAGAAAAAGATACCCTTCCCACTCGGGCAATGACATCCCCTCCCTCAGGGCCATGGCTGGAAGGCCAGATCCCAGCCCCCACTCACTTCCTCAGTCAAGTGCCTGAGCCAGGCACACACCACACAGCTCCTCACAGCAGCCTTGTCTGGACCAGAAAAGGAGGGAGGGATGGAGGGAGGGGGGAGGGGGGAGGAGGGCCTGCCCTCCCACCTCCTACACCAAACCCCAGACAAATAACCTCGGAATCTATTGGTTTGTCCCTGACGCTCCTACACCAGTGCTGCTGAAGTGTGCTCTAGACCAGTGTGACACTGAGAACTCTCTGTTGCCAGTCTTCACGAATACGTACGGAAATTGAGGAAGTATTTAAAAACTTTCACAGCAGTTTGATCTTGGTGCAACACTTTCATTGTATTTTACAAAAGTGCCAGTCTGCAAGGGTTGGGAAATTTTAAAAAATGTGCTCACTACCACAGATAGTTTTTAAAAGCACTGCTCTGCCACAATTAATTTTCTTTCTTTCTTTTTTTTTAAGATTTTATGTATTTATTTATAGAGAGAGGGGAAGGGAGAAAGAGAGGAAGAGAAATATCAATGTGTGGTTGCCTCTTGTGTGTCCCCCACTGGGGACTTGGCCTGCAACCCAGGCATGTGCCCTGACTGGGAATCAAACCTGCGACCCTTTGGTTTGCAGGCCTGTGCTCGAATCCACTAAGCTACACCTGCCAGGGTCACAATTCATTTTCAAAGAGAAAAAGCCACTCTACATCCTGCTCTAAAAAGAGAATCATGTGGTGTTTCCTTTTCCTGTACAGCACATCAAGTATCTTTCCATTTGCTTGCCCTTAAGACATACGGTAGGGACAGCTGGAAACTCAACTACTAACGGAGCTGGTCTCAGGAGCACATTGAAGTGTTCCAGTGTCACCCTGCAAAATACAGACTGGGTGGGAAAATCAGTGTTTCTCATTTACCATTAGCTGATTAATGAACTAAACGTCTACCACAAAGACACCGGTGCTGAGTTTTTCTTTTAATCTATCCAGCATGTTTAATTATAGCTAAAAGTAGCTTCTGATACGTTTATCTTTCCTATTTACCTACAACATGAATATTTTATAACAAATGTCATTTTCAATGAGCCTCATTTGATCTCTGCTCCTTTTTTAAGGGAGTCATAAATGTGTCTATTTGGAATCACATAATGAAAGTTCCAGAACATTCGAGCAGCCTTTCAGGTCTCCGCCCCAGCTGTTAGCTTGCACCAGCTGCTTCCCTTCACCTGTCCTTGGGGTCCTTTCCCATGAAGCTCCGTCCAACAGACAAGCCAGCCCCCAAGGGAAGTCTGTGCGCGGTGGACAAAAGCCGAAATCTGACAAGTACTGGGAATAGATCCCAGGTTGCTTTCCTGATTTTGTCTGTGGGGGTGGCAGTATGACAAGAAATGGGGCCAGGAGAGTCTCAGACTTCTGTGCTTGTCCTTATAAGCCTGGATGATAAGGCACTGGAGGAAAGTAACTGTCCATGAAGCATTCTGGTCAGCGATGGGGCCCTCATTCCACCTTCTCTAACATGTCGGGAGCAAAGCAAGATTGTAAACGCTCTGCTGATACTTCGTTTCAACTACCGATCTCTGTTTGGTTACTTCAAGATATTCTGTCTGAGGTTTTATAAGTTAGGAACAAGTAATATGCTTTGTTTACAAATATGCTATTTCAGTGGAAAAATATTTCTGTACTTCAGGAATGCTTCTCTGTTCGAACACATTCCTGGTTTAAATAAACTACCTGTTCATCTAGACTAAGCTGAAAATATGTAATGCCAACCCCTTTTTTAATTTTAAAAAATTCTCTTGATTAAACTTTCCCAATTATTATTAAAAATAGGTGACACTGGCGGCATTAACATGACTTAAAAAGCAATCTAAGACCTGATGACATTGAGTATAAGAACCCAGAGATCAATTACATACAGAGATCGTTTTTTTAAACCGAGAGTGTTATTTTACATCCCACACGCGGTCCCCTCGTCCACGCTGGCCGAACCACACCCGCCACACAGCTCTTGTCTCCTCACACACGTCCTGTGGCCTCCACAGGAAGACGTACAGCACAGCTCTGTCTGTGCGACGGGGCACTCTGGTCTGGGGGCTGCGGGCGTGTGGGCGAGTGGTTTCTCCGTTAGCCGTGACCCATGCGGACACCGAGCATCAATGTGATCCGCACAAGTGTTTGGTCTCTTGGCCCGCGGGAGTATGGCAGCGTTAGAGCTAAGCGAATTTGGGGTGGACTCATCTACTTTGAACAAATAAAATAGAAGTGACTGTACAGTTTGGACCCACTTAATTTTGTGTCTGACTATAAAAACATTGTGAGAAAAACAGAATTGAAGAAAACAATAGCTACAGAGAAAAGTGTACCTGAATATAATCAATACTTAGGTAATGCAACATCATTCAATTTGTGACAGGAAGCCCAATGGACTGTTGAAGTTTTAGATCCATAAAACTATAGATTTTATTTTAATAGCAAACTACAGAAATGATCCCTGAAAGTACAGTCTTTAGATTTTATTTAAAAATTTTACACAGCAACAAGCAGTAAGCAGTGTGAAACACATTCTTACAAAAAGATTACGCAGCTTTAGCAACTTGCCATTTAAAACTAAGATGACTGAATTAGTCCTCCTTTACTCAAATTTGTACAGGTTTTCACATAATCAGGTTAGATATCAACCTAAAAAAGATTTACCTTCTTTAATGTGGAATTCCCAACATTTTCAGAGTACTCAAAATTAAATCATTTCCTCCTCAAGACCGACCAGCTTAGACAAAATTAAATTGGTCTTTCTCTGATCTCACTAAAATCTGAGGAAATCATCTGATATATAACAATAGCAAATATATCCGTCCGAAGCTCATCTGCGGGGAAGTCCTCAGAAACGTCACGTGAATGCCCCGAGGGAGCGCTCCTGCCCTGGGCTGGCCGAGGGCTCTCTGTACACCAGCACAGGCCTGGGGGTCACGACTGTGAACGTCCACAGCCAAGAAATTCAAGTCACCCGGCGGCCCTGAATTAACACAGTTTCTTGGGAGAAGCTTTCAAATGAGAGTGCCCCTAGGATGAAGCCAGAAGCCACCCGTGGTTATTTCTTCACTTTGGAGATGAAGAGAAACCTGATTTGCCTGATCCATTCGGTCACCTAAACCTCCCTGACTTTGGACATGTGCACCGGGCATCGTTTAAGCCGGAAAGAAATACTCAGATTAGAAGGGCATGATACAAAGATGATGTGAAAAGTAAAAGAAAAGAAATCCAGTTACCAGGCGGGGAGATTAAACGTGCCTCCTATTAAGAGTCAGTCTCGAAGAGGACAGCGTTCCGAGGGTGGGCAGCGGCGATGACCGCATGACAGCACGCGGGTACCTAGTGCCACTGGGCTGTACATGTGAACATGGCGGCAATGGTATGTTTTATGTGAGGTGTATGTCACCACAATAAGAAAAATCAGTCCTGTACTAAAATTCACACAACTCCTCAGTATGGACACATATGCCCAAATTTCGAGAGAAACATTCTAAAATCAGAAAAAAGACAAGAGCGTATGTTTTCATTTTTCCTATAATTCTCTTCTCATTAAAAACAAGTAAGGTTATAAATACAATAAATGTTGGCGTCACATGGGCAATTCTCCAATTCATCACTGGCATTTGAAAGTGGTGCTAATTTATACACAGTCCCTTCTAATTAGTTTGTTACATTCAACGTACAACTAATTAAAAAAAAAAAAAACATAACAAAACACCCAATACCTCCTCCCTTAAAATCTTCTGTTTTGATGCCTTTCTCCAAATAGCAACTATTTAAAGGCCTTCTTTACTTTTCTCCTTTCATTGCATCAAAATGTCCTGTTTTCACAAGTTGATCTTGCCCCTCTGTTTAAAGAATCCTTGCCCCACTCTGCCCTGTCCTCACACACAGTTAAGGACACGCAGAATGGGCTGATAGGTCACAGCACTACAGGCTGCCGATCCCCATGAAAGAGTTCTCCCTGTCAGTCCTGGACTGAAGTGGAAGTAATTACACTGGGTAAGGAGATGCAAGGCGAGTAGAAATACACAAAAGCCAGGTAGGTACCTGGACAGCTGTACTGGAGACGAGTCCGGAGCGGCAATTCTAGGGGTACCAGTCACAGCTGCTGCAGGCGCTCATCATGTCTGCTTGTGAAGCAAAGGGTCTTCATTTTTCTAGGTCACAGTAAATGTCAGGGGGATAATTTCCAACAGGGTCGATTAAATGATGTGGTTGCGCAAAGCCACAGACACTTCAAGCAGAACAGGACAGTACAGGTCAATTAAGAACTCCCGTTTTGCTTGCGTGGGCCTCAAGGTAATGCAAAGCCCCTTGGGCTAAGCTCATTACTCTCCAACCAGAACACGAAGTGACAGCAGGTATAACACAATGCACGACGGGACACCCGGCTTCCGTAGTGCGTACAGGCGATCGCCCTCACTAAAAAGTCTGAATATTATTTTCATATACCACAGCATGTAACATACTTGTTTTTTATTATGATTTTATTTGTTTTTTAGAGAGATAAGGGAGAGAGAAAGAGAGAAGCATCAATGTGCAAGAGAAACATCAATAGACTGTCTCTCCCGGCCTGCAACCAGGCATGTGGCCTGACCAGGAATCGAATCAGCAACCTCTTGGTTCACAGGCTGGTACTCAAGCCACTGAACTACACTGGCCAGGGAAACATACCTCTTTTTTATTTGTAGTAGAAGCTATATGAAAAAAGTGAGAAAATGTCAGCCTCAAACGTGTTAAGGAAGCCATTTCTTAGGAGGGATTTGTAACTTAAAAGTTATTTTGTATTTATTGAAATTCACAACAGATTTAGCAAAGTACCTCCAAAATAAAGGTTATAAAAATAAACTAGAAAAGTATTTCCAAAATAAAAATAACCAAAAATTAGTTCACCTGAGTACTGTCTATCATTGCTGTAACACATTACCACAAACTTAGTGACTTAACACAAATTTGTTATCTTACAGTCCCGGAGGTCAGAGGTCTGGCCCAGGTCTCACTGGGCTAAACTCACGGCATTGGCAGGGCTGTGCTCCTTCCCAGAGGCTCCAGGCGAAAATCCATTCCCTGGCCTTTTCCCGCTTCCAGAGGCCACTCCCATTCCTTGGCTCATGGCTCCTTCCTCCATCTCTCTGCTGTCCTTCCAGATTTCTCATTTCCCTCCGACTATGACACTCTTCCAATTCCCCCTTCCTCTTTTACGAACCCTTGTGATTATATTGGATTCACCTGGAGAACCCAGAACACTCTCCCTAAAACAAGGTCAGCAGATTAGTACCTTAATTCTGCCCGAAACTTGATTCTCCTTTGCCATTCAACCCGACATATTCACAGGTTCTGAGGATTAGGGTGTAACATATTTCTGGGAAAGGGGGAGGCAGGCATGATTCTACCTACCACACATTAAATACACGTGTCACTACACCGCAAGTTAGTTTTTTTGTGACAGTTCAATAATTGTCATTCATTTGCCTTAATCTACGGAATTTATCTTTTTTACCTACAGAAAATGTATGAAGCTGGCCATATGCAATAACAAAAAATGTAAAGAGATATAAAACAAGCTGTACATTACAAAGTAGTGGTTATCTGTATGTGTTTACATGTGTATACATTGGGGTATGTGTGTATGTGCTTACACAATGCCCCTCCCCCCCAATAATTTTACAGTTAATCGAGTGGTTCTAGAAAAGTCAAGATACCATAAAGATTCCTGGGAAGATCATGCTTATAAAATAAGACTGTGTTTATGAGGGTCCCAAATCAACCAAAGGCAAGATTCTTAATGAAGAATATAAAAGGTAGACAAAAATTCATTCTTTCTAGGTTAGTATTTTTTCCTACTTGTTGTCTTCTCCATTTTTTCCTGTTGTTGTTTTTGTCAAAATTAAATGTTCTCATGCTCTTAAAAGCCCCCATGTGTGGAGTGACCACAGCTCTTATGAACAAGGTCAAATCACGAACTCACAAATGTATTAGTGCAACTGCTCTGGAGGAAATCATTGGAAAAAAAAGAAAATCCACGTGTGTACTGCTGCATCCAGTGTACCTGTCATTCTGGAGAAGGTCCTACTTCCTTCAGTGGCTACACCACCAGCTTTGGTTTTCCCGGAACACTGTACTTGCCAGCACGACAGCTGTCACTGGCGGGTCTCCAGTTCACGCCAGACTTAAAAGACGGGAATGTGGTAATGGCGGTCATTCTCGGTCAGCAGGGAGATCTCGGGCCACTCCCTGAGTGGCTCCTCTGGGTAGCAGACTTCAAAGTCCCTGGAGTTAAATTTGAACAGTCTGAACACTTTTATCTTGACTTCAAGTGCATATCCAAGTATAAACATATCAATCTGGGAAAGAGATGAAAGAGAGGTCACAATACACATTCCAAATTCCTGCCCTCCCACCAGTGGGGTGAGCATGTCCTTCAGCAGCTTGTGAAATAATGTACTTATCTGCAGACCTGCACGTGAACCACTGAGTGGGCACAGGCTGGGTAAAATGTGCATTACGTGGAAGGCAGGGGAC
Organism: Micronycteris hirsuta; assembly: GCA_004026765.1. Lineage (NCBI taxonomy): Eukaryota > Metazoa > Chordata > Mammalia > Chiroptera > Phyllostomidae > Micronycteris > Micronycteris hirsuta. Next base: position 16,045 of record PVJI01000480.1, on the reverse strand, counting down.
AAGTGGAGGAACATCTCTCTAGGCTAGCCTGAAGAAATCACAGGGAAAGCTATTTGGAAAAAAACTAGTAAAAAATAAAGGAATGCTTATAATAAACAGTACACTGTTTTCCGCTCTGGCCGGTGTGGCTCAGTTGGTTGCAGTATAGACCATTAAACTGAAAGGTCTCGGGTTTGACTTCTGGTCAGGGCACACGCCTAGGTTGTGGGTTTGGTTCCCTGTCAGGCATGATCAATGTCTCTTTCCCTCTCTCTCCCCTCCCTTCCCCCACCTGTAAAATCAATGAGCACGTCCTCGGGTGAGGACACACAACCAAATGCTTTCCCAAACCTCATCTCATTTTCCAACTGGAATTTCTCCTGGTTGACCCTTGGTGTGGGAGAACCTATTATCAACCGAGAAGCAGCGGGCGAGGTCAGTAAGATGACCCAGCAAGGGTGTCCTTCAGCCACTGGGCTGGAAAGACACACCGAGCAGTGAGGCTATTACTCTTTATTTTCTGCATTTCAGGGGCAATAACATCAACCCACCACTCTGTGCAGCTAGTCTTATCACTGGGGAAAGCAAACACCAAACCCCTATGTGTTCCAGTATTGCCAATAAAACCCCTGATCAAACACACATGATTCTTCTGCCCCATGTACCTGCTCTAGTCCACACGTGTCGCCTACGGAGTTTAGGTGATTCATCATGAAGCTCAAAGGGTCAGATGATGTTTCCCGGGAAAACAGGAGTCTGAAAAGACTGGGAATGACCTTTTTCATTTTCATTTGTTCATAAACTTCAGTGACTTGATATAGCATGATGAACTTCAAAGCTTCATACAGTTTGTATTCCAAAATGGCATCAGAGAAAAGGATGTTGCACATACTTCCTCTCTTGTGATAATCTTTAATCCCACTGAATTCGGTCCACTAAAAGCACAGATGTAACAGTGAAGTTTTGAAGGGTAAGGATGAATGTGTGTACTTCTGCATAACTTTTAAAGTACATGCAATTCTTATAAAAGATTAATAGAAAGACAAGGAACTTTCACTTTATTTTTTTTTGACATAGATTTTTTTTTATTTTTAATTTTTTGGGATGTTTATAAGATTTTATTTTTTTAATATATTTTATTGATTATGCTATTACAGTTGTCCCATTTTCCCCCCTTTCTTCCCCTCCACCCCCCCATTCCCCGCCCTTTAGTTTTTGTCCATAGGTCATACACATAAGTTCTTTGTCTTCTACATTTCCTATACTATTCTTAACCTCCCCCTGTCTGTTTTCTACCTACCGCTTATGCTACTTATTCTCTGTACTTTTTCCTCCTCTCTCCCCCTCCCACTCCCCTGTTGATATCCCTCCATGCCATATATAAATCCCTTTAACATTTCATATAATAAAGGCTGGGTGGTGATGAACTCCTTGAACTGGACCTTATCTGAGAAGCACTTTATCTGCCCTTCCATTCTAAATGATAGTTTTGCTGGATAGAGTATTCTTGGATGTAGGTCCTTGCCTGTCATGACTTGGAATACTTCTCTCCAGCCCCTTCTTGCCTGTAAGGTCTCTTTTGAGAAATCAGCTGACAGTCTTATGGGAATTCCTTTGTAGGTAACTGTCTCCTTTTCTCTTGCTGCTTCTAGGATTCTCTCCTTATCTTTAATCTTGGGTAATGTAATTATGATGTTGACATAGACTTTTTTAAACATAAGTATATATTACTGTTATAATAACAAACTAGTTTCAATAAAATATTTTTTCACAAAAGCACCACCCGCCCGGTGACACACTCAGTGAGTCAGCTTCCTGACCCTGCCTAAGCCGGGGTGCTGCATGAAGGCCGCTCCGGCACCCAGCCGTGCTGGCGAGCCTTCTTGAACACCCGCCACGTGCCGGGTGCAGTGTAAGGCACACTCCACGCATGTTTCCTGCACTCACTGAACCCTCACAGGGGCCGTACAGGGTTGGTGCTACGTATAGCTCAGTTTCACAGAGAAGAAAACCATGGCCCAGAAAGGTTATGGTGCTTCCCAAGGAGGATTCGTTCCAACAATCCAAAATCTGTTTTTATTAAAAGACAGGAAAAACTCTGCTCTGAGTCAAATTATAACATCTTTGCCATTGCCAAGTTATTAATAGGGCGCATTCCAGAGGGCATTTCTGAGGGCCTTGTCTGGAGCTTGCACCTCATTGCTCTGGGGAAACAAAGGTACGTGCTCGTGAAGGTTTGCTGGCCGGCCTGCCAAGGGCCGAACTACCGCACCGTGTAGAACAGCATTGCTCTCATTCATCACTTGAAGGAGAATGAAGATCAAGGCGAAGGAATCTCGGTTACGCGAAGCAGCGTTTCTGCCTGCGTTTCCTACGTAACTGACAAAGTGTGACGTGCCTGACACTGGAGAAAAGCGGTGGCACGTGGGGTGGGTGCTTTCATTCCTGGCCTTTCACCCCAGCCGCCAAACTCTCACCTGTGTTTTCAGTAACTCCACGCATTTACGCAATTTTCCAAACACATTTGAACCTGTATACTTCTCAGGACCAAAGCTGTATTGCTGGATCCAATTGCAACCTTGCGAAAAGAGCAGTTTCTCAGGGAGCTTGAAAAAGAAGATGCCAACAGTGATTAGTGTCTCAACATTTATTACACACAGTTGGGACTGTGTCAGAGCACAGAATCTCACCTCATTTAGCGATCTTCATTTATTTGTTTAATTTTTAAAAATACTAAAAATTTTTTAGGACCTGGCTTGCAACCCAGGCATGGGCCCTGACTGGGAATCGAACCCGCGACCCTTTGGTTCACAGGTTGGCACTCAAGGCCACTGAGCCACACCAGCCAGGGGCGATCTTCATTTAAAAAAACTATAAACGCAGTACAGGAAAAACATGTAGTCATTTTCTTTTAGACTTCTGGATTCCGTGATTTGGATCATACTCTTAATTCACAATTTCACAACTGATGAAAACTTAAATGTAAGATTAAGTCTTTAGAAACAATCTTTTGGGATAAAACATTTCCCAAACTACCTAGACATATCCCTTTAGAAATTATTTTTAACCAGACAATGTGAGAGCAACACAGCACATCTGGGAACAGGTGGGTTTTGGAATGTGCTTGCTAGGGTTCAAACTCAGCCATGTCAATCACCTGCCGGGAAGTTACTCGACCAGCAGGTTATTTAACGGCTCAGCTGCATCCTCTGCTGTAAATCAAGGACAATTTTACAGGACTCGGGTTGGGGTTAAATAAGATTACAGCGTACATAAGAATCTGATGCATCACAGGCATCCGATGCATTTCCCACCCGATTCCGCCTGTGCAACCCAGGGTCCCAGGGGTAGTCTCTGTCCTCAGCCATGAGCAGCAGGGCTGGCACACTGAATACACCTGACAAGTATTTGCAAGATAAAATAAAACTAATAAAAGCATCTCTAAATTAAAAATGATAAGGAAACAGAACATGTGTAGCTATCTACGTAAGCATACACTTTATATTTCTTTGCCCCTCCAACTTAAACGTGCATCCTATATTAGGCATACTGCATTCAAAATAAAAATTCAGGTTATCACCAAGAATGTATATTGAATAGACGCTTCTCCAAAAAGAGTAAGGATGGCAAATAAGGAGAGGAAAGGATGTTTGACATCATAACTCATCAGGGGAATGCAAACTAAAAGCACAATGATACTAATGCATACCTATTAGAATGGCCGAAACAAAAACGAAAATAAAAAAAAACAAAAATCCCTGACAACCCCAGGTGCTGGTGAGAATGTGGAGCAACTGGAACTCTGACACGTTCGTGGTGGGAATGCATCGTGGCACAGACATTCGGAAAATGGAGCGGCAGGTCCTTACACAGTATGCAGGCACCTACCGTAAGACCCAGCAACACCACCAGAAAGGAATGAAAACTTATGTGCACATAAAATCCTGTATGGGAATATCTACAGCAGCCTCATTCGTGGTATTAACTGTCGCATTCCTGGCCAGGAACACCATTCAACAATAAAAAGGAACGAACAACATATTCATGGACCATCTGGATGAACTGCAAATTCGTTATGCTCAGTGAAAGACCTCACTTCAAAAGGCTACCCTCTGAAGGGTTCCATTTACATAACATTCTGGAAAAGGCAGCACTATAGGGACAGAAGCCCTACCCGTGGCTGCCAGGAGATGGGAGTGGGAGAAGGCCTGACTGTGACGGGGAGCGAGGGGATGTTTAGGGTAGTAGGTACACGCTGTGTTTGCCAAAACTCAGATAACTATAGAGTACGAAAGTGAATTTCAGTAGACTACCTTACTGGAAAGGGCAGCGGGCATTAAAGACGGTGCCAAGAAAAGACGGTGGCATTAAAAACAAACAAAACTGGGTCTGGCTCTCTTTCTGAGAAGGTCTGTTGGCAAACGGGCACGAGAGACCAAGGGCCTGGCTAGTGGTCCTCTCGGAGTTCAGTCTCAGGACCCCTGCGTCCAAAGCGGCCCACGGCAGACCCAGAGCAGCGGGACTACTGTTGTCACCAAGGGGACTCGCACGTGTTTCCGCTGTGAGGACATACCTTAACGATGTCTTTCTCCTTCATCCAGGATGGAAAAGAAAGGCCCTGGCTGAATATCTGGAACAACACGGATCTTAGCGCGTCATAGTTATCCCTCTTCACTTGCCTAACACATTTAATATGCCGCCGCCAGAACAGCTCCTCGTAAGCCTATTTGGCACAAAAACAGGAAGCTGTTTTTTAATTCTATTGGATAAGAAATAAGGAAAGTGATTTCAATGTACTGTCAGTGAAGTGTATTCCTAAATAAAGCAGACAACAGAACTAAAACAATTCTAAATTATGAATTGCACCACGTGTCATTTCACGTCATTGTGTGTGGAGAGACGAGGGTCCTGTGCTACTCTAGACAGTAAGTTCCTGGAGCTCAGGGCCAGGGAATGTCACTGTGGGGAGATCACGGGTACAGCTCAGTCACAGTGGGAAATACTGTATAATTTAAAACCATGCTAAGGACTATTTTAAACGTACCACCTTTTTTTTTCCCTTTGCCAGTGACAAGGCTGGGTAGCACTGCTGGGAGTATTTACCAAGACTGATCCAATGGAAAACTCCTCAAAATATTTTTGTCAAGGGGCCAAATCCCTTCAAGGACAGAAGTCTCCCCCACATGTGCAGAGGCTGGATAGGCCTGGCCAGGAGAGAGCTGGAAGGAGTTGATTTGCAGTTTTCTGAACTCACAGACTGAATTTCACCCCAGTCGTAGAAGGCACTGGCTCTGGGTGAAAGGCCCAAAGCCAACGTCTAGCAGCTGTTTGGCTTTTAAATTAGAGCCATGGTTGTCCCTTATGTCACATTCAGTTTCAGTTAGTCTCTGGAGTCATAAAGCAGAACGGAATGTGTGTTTACACACACATTCTCCATCTTCCATGACCTTTACAAACAAACCTTCCTCATCAGCTTGGCCCGGGGCGTCTCCCCTTTCCACTCCCTTGCGCAATAGCCGAGTAAGTCAACTTCCGCCTCCACGCTGAGGTTCCCTGAATCAAAAATAAAAGGTAGTTAATTTCCCCTTTCCTCTTCCTTCTTGAACCCTCTCTGCATCTTAAAAATAAGGACAGCCCTGGCTGGTGTAGCTCAGTGGATTGAGCATGGGGCTGGGAACCAGAGGGTCCCGGTTCGATTCCCAATCAGGGCACATGCCTGGGTTGTGGGCCGGATCCCCAGTGAGGGCCATGTGAGAGGCAACCATACATTGCTGTTTCTCTCTCTCTCTGTCTCCCTCCCTTCCCCTCTCTCTAAAATAAATAAATAAAATCTTAAAAAAATAAAAATAAAAATAAGGACAGATGCACATAAAAATACTTACTTTTGAATTTTCTTTGCAGATATCCACTCCACCTGAAAGAAAAAGGAAACAATAATACCAAAATTCTACCTTCACTACAAGAATATTTTAGAAATCTGCAGATGATGCAACCACCTACCATTTCAGCCGGTGCCCAAGACGTAGATTCAGCCTTCGGAAGTAGCAGAGGGTGGCCAGCAGCAGTGAGACTGCCAGCGCCACGCAGCCCTTTGCTATTCCCCATGCAGTATCTAGGGCTTGGCTGGTGACTAGCGACCAGGAGTGAACTTGGTCATTTCCTACAAAAATTTAATTGAAAAAAAAATCATGTCACAGTTACACAAGTCTGCTTTAAGGGAGAAGAAGATACACTGGATAATTTTATCTGCAAAGTGTCTATGGTTGATTTACATAAACATATTTACAGCATTCAAAAATGCACTCTGAAAATTAAAGAAATGCCTAGTTCCCCTATAGTCAGGGCCATATATAAGAACATCTTTGTCCCCAAAATCCAAGAGGAACAGTGAACACAAAGAATGTAGGTGTCACAATCCCTCCAACCTGAACTCAGAGCCTGCTTCTCCTGCTCATCTAGCTGTGTGCCTGAGGGAAACCCACTTTCTCTTACCCTGCCTTGTCTCAGCTGTGAAACGGGTAAAATACTGACCTCGCTGGGAAAAGACAGAATGAAATGGTTTATGAACCAGTGCTGTGCCCTGTGCTGAATATCTATTGAATCCAGAAACAATGCTGCCCCATCCACTTCTGCCCACCTTGGTATTCTTTTTTTAAAAGTATATTCCTCAGTTCACATCCATGGGTCGTACATAAAAGTTCTTTGGCTTCTCCATTTCCTATACTATTCTTAACCTCCCCCCCGTCTAGTTTGTACCTACCATTTATGCTTCTTATTCCCTGTACCTTTTCCCCCATTCTCCCCCTTCCACCTCCCCACTGATTACCCTCCATGTGATCTCCATTTCTGTGATTCTGTTCCTGTTCTAGTTGTTTGCATAGTTTCTTTTTGTTTGTTTGTTTTTTAAGGTTCGGTTGTTGATAGTTGTGAGTCTGCTGTCATTTTACTGTTCATAGTTTTTATCTTCTTTTTCTTAGATGCGTCCCTTCAACATTTCATACACGGGCCAGAAGACCTTACCACACAGAACCAGCGACTCAAGCTGCACACACGCCATTTCCAGCAAGCGGCCCCTTAAAGAACAGTCGTGAGAGGGAGACGGGTGTGCTGGTGTGGTGCACGCTCTCATTCCTGATTTGACAGGAGGGAAAATTATCTGGCCTGAAGAGCTCAAACTGGGAACCTGCAATGTTTTACTAAGGCAGGAGATTCCTAATGATGTTACGTTTGGGCATGTAACAATGCTGAAGCACAAATGAAGAGGAGGACGTCTGGGGTTCACCGTGGAACAGCGTCCTCCACAGGACAGGGTTTAGTAAAACCCCAATGACTAATGTAGTAAAAGCCTCATCTGTTTGGAATCTATAGTTTTCGTATTTTTGATCATCTTTGATGTGCATTTACACTCTCAATAAAGAATTTACCAGGAGAAAAAAGTTACCAGTAAATAAAAAAGCCTATTTTTTATTTCATTACTTAAAAAGACATTTTCAAACACAGGTGTTTATTGTTTAGGATTAGCTCTTCATTATAGACTTACTTCCACCTAGGAATTTAGTAAAACTTTTTATAAATTGTTTAAAAATGTAGAGCCATGTTGCCTTTACACCTGTAATTTAGACTCTTACTCAGTCTGATTTCCCAACTTTGAAAATTCTCATACATGCACATATTTTTAGTAAGTCCTTAAATTCATGGAAGAACTAGAATATGGTCTATGATACATGGTTTCTCCTACTATAGTCACAGACATTTTCTAGAAACACACAATATTGCACAGGATAGTACAGTTTGTTTCTTCTCTTCATAGCATGTCATATCAAATTATAAGCTGAACATCTTTTCGTATCACTACATATAGATCCACATTACTCTTTTGGAAGACTGCGTAACACTGCAGCACGGAGACAGACGATCACCTGCATAATCACTGCCTAACTGCTAGCCATTGCTTGCTTCCACTTTCCACTTACAACCACGGCTGAGACAAGCATCCTCCTCCAACACTCCTTGTGGCTCACGGCAGCTCTTAGGATAATTTCAGAAAGAAGATACTCTGGGCCAAAAGGTTTGCACATGTTCAGTGTTGACAGATGTTGACGCGGTGCCTTCCAAAACAACACTGCCACCGGACACTCCCGCCCGGGTGCTGGAGCACGTTTCCCTGAGCCCCACACCGGTTACGGACTCGCGCTGTAGCCTGCAACTCTGAGCAACACACTCCCGTTTCTTCCTCTGCGAAGAGCATCTGTCTGCTTCCCCCTGGGTGGGGCTCATTTGTATGTGGCCTTGGGGGCCCCCAGTCTCTCCATTGGGGCCTGGCTGCTGCCTTCGGCAGGGCACTGCTCTCACTGGTCACAGACTCCCTCCGACCCGCTGCACTCCTCTAAGTCGACATCTGGCCACTAGGGCATTTGATTTGAGACCCCAAACAAGGGCCTTCTCCTAAGCATAAGGCCTTCTCTGCAGCTGCACAGGGAGGGCCCCCTGCAGACCATGGCTCTCCCCACTCCTGCACACACACTTCCCCAGCCTGCTGCCCTTATCCTCAAAATGAAACCCTGCCCACAGCCCAAGAAAGGGTGATAGTATCAACTTACCAGGAAAAAAACACATGAGGCTCAATATGCCCTTTCCAGGCAAGCCCAGAACAGAAGCCTAAACTCCCCACTGCCCTCTACCTAATGTGCGCACAGGTTTTGGTCAAATGACTCAAGCCAAGAAGAACCACGGAGCTTAATCATGGGGTGCTGGTGTGTGTACCAAGGAGCATCTGGAGGCAGACTCAGGAAGCCACACATGCGCAGGCTGCTCCCTTCACTCCCTGTGGCTCTGGCCTGGCCACACGACGACACCCCGGATCTCATGGACCTGACACAAGAGTCCCTTCCAGGCAGGTACACCAACCACAGATCACAGCCAATCCTGGGGTACCCACAGATGATGCTATCAGGAAAGGGCTTCTAAGTCAAAGGAGAGGAAGCATTGTACAATGTTTTAGTAGGAAAAGGTCTGCTTCAGTGATCATTAAAACAGCTACAGTTTGAGTTTTGCTATGTGCCAGCCCCTGTGCTAAGAGTTTCACAGGGATTATCTCATTGGCTCCGGAGCTCCATGGTGTGGGTCCCATCCCAGCACTGCACACACGCTGAGCGAGGGCCTTCGCCTCCGAGGCTCCTGTTTCCTAACCTGGAGGTGGGACAGTATCCAACAGTGAGGCCCTAGTGGTGTCTGTCTTTTAGAGCTGTTGGAGGGCTGGAGGGTATGATGGGAAAACGCTGAACACGCCGTCTGGCATACTGTAAGCACCCAATAAGTGGTCACTATTATTTTTATTGCTATTACTCTGATCACCCTTATTTTTTAAATGAGAAAACTGTGAGGGACAGAGATTAAATCAGTGGTCAAGCCAGAATTCCAAGACAGGGTGACGTCTGATAGAAGCTGCATGTCTCACCACCAGGCTATCCTGCCTTTGAATTAGGTAGCTGAGGAAATCTTCAAATCAGCTTTGCTATAGTAGGTATAGAATAAAGCCTTTAAAAAGAAAATTAAAAAAAAAATTTCCTGTATGTGTCAATAACTGGATGACAAGTCCAAAAAGGCAAACAGAGCCCTGGCCGGTGTGGCTCAGTGGACTGAGTGCCGGGCTGCGAACTAAAGGGTTGCTGGTTTGATTCCCAGTCAGGGCACATGCCTGGGTTGCAGGGCAGGTCCCCAGTGGGGGTCGCATGAGAGGCAAACACCCATTGATGTTTCTCATCCTCTCTTTCTCCCTCCCTTCCACTCTTTCTAAAAATAAATAAATAAAATCTTTAAAAGAAAAAGAAAAACAAAACTTAAAAAAAAAAAGCAAACAGAGAGCACCATAAATTAGGGGCCTAGCAAAACACTATCACAATCACAACTTTGATAATCCCGTGAGTCAAATCTCACTTCCCCAAGCACTGCTGAGAGTGAATCAAATTTTCCGTGTCGGAGTCTTCACCGGAGTCCCCCTGCTACCAGGCTGCCAAGGAGGACTCAGCAATTGTCTGTCCACCTTCCCCTCCCCCTGCCCTGATGAAGGCCCTGCCTCACAGGGAACTGGTTTTATGGGATGCTGAAGGGACGAGTAGGAAAGAAAAGAAGGTTCCGCCATGAGGGACTCAATCATTTGACATAATGAAAAGAGGAGCCAGAACGACGGCGAGAAGCAAGAAGACTGTAGGTGGTGGGAGGTCTCTGCCATGGAGGCTCTCCAGCAAGTGGGGGTTACAAGAAGACACAACAAACAGAAGCAATTGCCAGAAATCACGGATTTGACCTTCTGTAACGTTCATCAAGTCACAAAAATTGAAATTTCTTTTTTAATACTTTTGGACTGGACCACTTGGGTGGTGACTGAATGAGGTTCTATATAAGCACCGTGCATTTCTATTATTTTGGAAAGTGGATTAACTTGGTCTTACTCATTTCCCCAATCACCAGCACTCAAACACACCCAGAGGCCCCAATCCACACTACCAGAAGTGACACTTAAGATATTTTTTTTAATAATTACCCCAGAACCTCCTGAAATCAACAACATGGCTATTTGAAACTAAAATCTGATCTGTGATTCCCTCAGACTATATATGGCAGATGAGACCACTGACTAGAAGTAAAAAAAAAAAAAAGCCACTGTTTTTTGTGGTAGAATTCTACTTAGATCTTTTTTTCCATTCTCTAAAATGTACCAAAGCTGAAATAATTCAAACATTCAAACAGGAAACCCCCCCCTCCAAAAGAACTTGAAAACAAAACTAAAAGACACTGAAGAGCCGGAAACCGGGTGAGTATGTGGACGGCAGACCCACTAGGAGCCCAGGAGCCCCTGGCTCGCTCCCATGGACACCCATCAGTGTGTGGCTGGCCTCCCCATGTCCACTGCTGTTCCAGGTCCTTTTCTACCGCCACCTCCCCACAGTCCGGACACTGTTGTCCCCACTTCCTTTCCCAATCGTGTGCAGCACAGCAGTGCCTGGGGCTTTCTCTCGGCACAGCCACACTGTCACCTGCGTCGAGAGCGGGGACTTTGTCCTGAAGCAGAGATGGTGGATCAAAGGATGCCCAGTGTACCACGACCGGGAAAATTAGGCCTGAGGTAAAAGGCAATTTAATTTCGATGTCTGAGATAGCAGAGCGAATGAAGATATATATGCATACATTAAAATCATCTTGTTAAGAAAATTTAAGGTAAAAACTACTAGCTTTAATGTAATAAATCCGATAGGCATTTCTGCCTGCTGCAGTGCCATGTTACAGTTAATTATCAGATGAAGGACAGAGTGGCCAAGAGACACAGGTGGAAACAAGCAGGGGGCTGCAGAAGGCGGCCATCCCCAGACAGCAGTGTCTTCCTGTGGCAAGCGCGGTGGAAGGCTGGGGGTGGGGTGCTGAGGGGAGGACACAGACACGTCAGAGGTGTCGGGTGAGCTTTTTACACTTTCTGAGCTGTGCCGTGGAACACTACTCCCTTTGAAAAAGTGAGTATGGCGTTTGGGTAATTCTGATCCAGGGAGGGAGGTGCTACAGACAGGAGCAGGCAGAGGCCAAGTGGGACAGTGGACAGAGAAGGCCCAGAAAGACCTTCCTTTCCTTTCCCCTCACCCTCTGCTTATACTTCTTCCCACGTGGGCTGGGTGCTGGGCTGGCAGTGAAGTGACGCAGAAGACACACAGACTGCCCTGAGGGAGCTCACGCTCCAGGGGCACGATGCCCTCCTGTTGGGAAAGGCTACTTACTGGTCAGCTCGTCCCAGGCCCACAGGGCCACGGCCTGTGCTCCCGGAGGTCAGCCCATCCTGGTGTCAACGTCTGGCCAGCACACAGAATAACACAAGGCCCTATGATGCCCAGGTGACCAGTAGACCTCCCTTACCCAGGGGGTCACCTCTCTCAGAGCTTAGTGCTGAAAACTCAGAGGCTCCAGAGTAAAGCAAAATATTATCCATTAGTCCAAACAAAGAAACCAAGCAATATGCAAACTGAACGACAGGCAGGCAGAACAAATCCTGTTAAGTCGTCAAGGTTTCTACATAATTTGTAGCACTGAAAGACAACTAGAGAATGTTAAAGAGTCAGCACAGCCCAGGCTGGGAGGCTCAGTTGCCTAGAGCGTTGTCCCGTACACTGGCACACCAAAACGCTGCAGGTTCGATCCCCGGCCAGGGCATGTTATCTAGGTTGTAGGTTCAATCCCCAGTCAGGGTGCATACAGGAGGCAACGGAGTGATGTTTCTCACATCAATGTTTCTCTCCCTCTCTCTCTTCCTTCCTCTCTCTCTAAAATCAGTAAAAAAAATATCCTTGAGTAAGGATTTAAAAAATAATAATAATAGTAATAACAAAGGGTCAGCACAGCAGTGTGAGACTGGGTTTAAACAGTCTTGGTTCTTTAAAAAACATAGGTCAGGTTTTTTTTTATGTCAGTTAGGGGGGAAATATTTAGAAAAAATATCCTCTTAATAAATCTTTGAAACAGTGAAGTCAAAAGACTTCCTATGCTTTTGTATTTCAGGTATCAGTTCTGCTCAATTAAGAAATGAGTCTTCCCCTTAGCAAAGTACTACAACCAACAACTCCAAGATCAGTTATCACTGAGGAAGAGAACCACCAAGTGAAAGGTTTTTATCTTGAAAGTCACAACCAGTAAGACATTCAACTGTAGCCCTGTCGTGCAACACACTAAGCGTTTAGCACAACCCCCGCACGACTAGCCTCCTGTGAAACTAGGAGTGTCGGTGATACAACAGGAAACTACTCCTTGCCAAGCACTGAGCGAACTGTGTGTGTATTTAATAACATCATGCTCAGGGTTTTTGGTTTTTTTTTTTCCATTTACTGAGCACATCTTTAGGAGTGTTAAATGCAACCCATCATGTTAAAAGGTGTAAGTTTATTTTTCTAACCATGTGGAGAGGTTTCAAACCCCGCCCAACTATCGAAACACAAAAGCTGTAGGTGGGATAAGCTTCAGTGGAAGAGCAAGTTGGAATTCCTCCCTGGGAAACCCCAGAACCCCAGGATCACTTTGTCCGGGCAGGCTCCCGGGCTGGGTACAAACAACTGGTGGCAAGACCGGCCCAGGGCTCCGTCTTCACTCCGCCAGTTTCTCGCTGCAGGACCTTCTCAGGCAAATTATGTAGCCTCAGTGATCCCCACGAGTCTCCCCAATGGTGGAGACCAGCAGTGACAACAGAGAGCTGGAACAGAACGCAACACAGTGAGCCCTGAGAGAGCGCCAACACCCGCAAGGGCACCGTGCGGTGTACACAGTGAGCCCTGAGAGTGTGCTCACAGCCGCAAAGGCACCGTGCGGGTGTACACAGTGAGCCCCGAGAGAGTGCCCACAGCCGCAAAGGCGCCGTGCGGGTGTACACAGTGAGCCCCGAGAGAGTGCCCACAGCCGCAAAGGAGCCGTGCGGGTGTACACAGTGAGCCCCGAGAGAGTGCCCACAGCCGCAAAGGCGCCGTGCGGGTGTACACAGTGAGCCCCGAGAGAGTGCCCACAGCCGCAAAGGAGCCGTGCGGGTGTACACAGTGAGCCCCGAGAGAGTGCTCACAGCCGCAAAGGCACTGCAGATGTAGACTCCCCTCCACCTTGTCAGGGACCAGCGGTTGCAGACCTCTCCCCGTGGGAAGTCACTCCCTTTTGGGGGAGTCCATTTCCTTTTCTGGAATGTTTCTCTCTGTCCCGATCAAAATCTGTTATTATTCTATGAATATAGATAATGCTCCTCTTGCAGGCAAGGTCCTGTGCCAAGAGCTGATGCTACAGTTGTGAACGAAACAGACTGGATTGTTCTGGCGTCGGTTCACAGATGGGCGCTCTAGGTGTGTCTGGGGCACAGTCAAGGACGGCCCAGAAGAAAGGGATGTGGCTCTGTCAGCAGGGGTAACATGGGCACCTGGACTAGACCTGCATCAGATGAGGGGCAGAGCTGAGACCAGAGGATGGACAAGAGTTTGTGGGGCCAGGAAAGTGAGGGGAGGCTGGCTAGGCTCAGGTCAGCAGGGCCTTTAGATGCTGCGGGAGATGCTGATGTTTAGCTGAGGAGCGAGCAAGAGGCTTCTGTGATCAGATCTGTAACCACAATTTAAATCGTTATTACTTGGGGTCATGAGGCACTTCTGATTCCTCTTCTGTATGACAACTTTTTATATCTTTCACAGAATCACAGAATGCTTCAGGCTACAGGCGCTGGATTTCCACTTGTTCTCCAAGGCCTGATTCTTACCAGCCCCTCAGCAGAAGAACTCTCTCCCCTGGGTGCTCCCTCTGCCCCCCCCCCCCCCCCCCCCCCCCCCCCCCCCCGTCTACACTACAGGTAGGTGTCCTCATGACTTGTCCCCTACTTGCCTGAAGGCACCTCTAGGTGAAAGCTGACTCTTAATTCACTGTGCACCTGGACATCTGATGAGCTGTCACACACATCTTTGACATAAAGAAACTGAAGCCCAGAGAAAGCAAGAAGTCTGAACTTGAACCCACATGTTCTGACTCAAGGTCAGCGTGCCCTCTGAACTAACCACATACATAACTGCCTTCGCTGAGTGATTCTCTTCCAAGAATTCAAAACAATTAACAAGCACGAGCTTAGATATCATTTCCACTGTGCCTGTTCTCCCTTCTAGATTAAACATTCTCCCCACCAGTTCTCCCATGACCTGGCTTGCATTATCTCAGTCACTCTTCATTGCCTCTTCACCGTCCTAGTCACTCTTCTCTGAACCCCACTCCACACTTACATTAGACCCCAAGTCAGAATACAATGTGCCGAGTGCAGCCCAACCAGGAGATCGACCAATATCGTGACCACTTCATTCTTGATCAGGGGTCAGCAAGTTCTCTGACTAGGGTCAGGTAGCAAGAATTTCAGGCTTCGCGAGCCATCTCGTCTCTTCCCAACTACTCATGACCCCGAGAGCGTGAACGCAGCCAGCAGACAGCACACAGTGGGGCTGTGCTCCAAGAGAACTTGTGGCCACTGAGATTTGAATTTCATGTAAGTTGCCTTTGTCGGGAAATGATATTCTTCTTTTGATTTTTTCCCCAACCATTAAAAAATGTAAAACCATTCTTAGGTTGTAGACCACTTAAAAAAAAAAAAAAAAAAAAAAAAACACTGAGTGGGACCGACATGGCCCAGTGGCTGTGGTTTGCCGAAGTTCGTTCTTGGTGACACACTGCAGTTGACGCAGTCTGTGACTGTGTTAGTATCATAGAGCTGAGAAACAAACGTGCCATCAACTCACATTCAGCCTGCCGTCAACTTAAAATAAACCCGGAGACCTGTTGCTGGAGTGTGCCGCTCCCGCTTCAGCGGAGGGAGAGGGGAGAGGCGCTGTATCCCAGCATCCTCACATTTCCAGGTGGAAGGCTTTCCTGGAGCTCTGGCACCGGCCTTCCCCACCCCCCTCCCGCCCCCACTCTCTCACTTTACTCCTTTCCCTGGGAGACACGGAGAATCTGCTCAGCTCACCAGTCCTCTCCAGGTCTGCCTGCCTGCAGACAGATGCCCTGGGGCCAGCCTTCTCCCTGGGAGAGAGGCCTGGCCTGTTATGGGCAACTTCAGCTGGGCACTGCTAGCAAGCCCCTCTGGCCACACAACTAAGACATGGATTTTATCGATGAGCTTACATTTAAAAATCTCTGACTCGTGTGTCTACCTTTCAGTTCAGTCAGAACCTGGCAAGGGAAGCAAGGGCTATCAAAGTCATGTGTGCATCTCTTGTCCTGTGGACCCAGGCACTGATGTGCCTTCCTGATAAATTTTTTGTCACTGGATTGGGCTCACTGCACCTGCCATCGCCTGTGCGGTTCGTTCTCTCTCTCTCTCTCCCCTTAGATGTTTAAGATTAAGCGTGTCTTCTATACCCTAATACAATCATTTATGAACCCGTGACAAAAGAGAACTAAACGGACATTCTGGGACAAGCCACTCTCCACTGTCAGCCCATGGTGACTTTTCCATTCATCAGAATCATTCGGGCTCTGTTGCTAATGGTTACTAATCCTTCCCGTTGGCTTCCCTGCCCCAATG